>JBBDGP010001513.1:0-107500 GCA_037952835.1 Lithobates septentrionalis
AACTATCTTGCTTTACACAGGTGTAGAGCAGAGCCGCGAATGGCTGGTATCACAGGGCTGGATGGGGACAGGAACTGCGTAAGTTAACTTTTTAAATCAACAGGCTAGTGATTGGTTGCTAGGATCGCCCTGCAACCAGTCACCTGCTGTTTAATGTGAAAAGTTAACTTCAGCAGTTCCCGCCCCAATCCAGCACTTGTTATACTGACGGACCGGACAATTAGCAGTGGCTGGCCGGGTGCGGGCCGCTAGTTGCCGACCCCTGGCTTAGGCGCATATTCCTGTGTTTAACATTTAAGCCTGGGTTCATACTATTGCGAACACAGACATTGCATGTGATTTGCACCACATTACTGTGCAGATCACATGTGATGTCTGTGCAATGTGAATTGAACTCGCATTGGATTCACACAAAAATAGTGCAGGTACCTTTTTTTCCCACACTGGAATCGAATCGCATGGTTGTTCACACCCATGCGACCTGATTCCTGTCAGAATTCAACTTTGTATTGACACCCACAGCGGTTCGCAGAGAGCAGTGTGAACTGCCTGCAAGGGAGATGCGATGCGGGAACCCACACTAGAATTGCGCTGGTTCCTGCATCGCAACAGTGTGAACCGGGGCTAAACGCCGATGTGGGCATGGACAAAAAGTCACACACCCTTAACCACTTGCCTACTGGGCACTTACAACCCCTTCCTGCCCAGGTCAATTTTCAGCGCTGTCACACTTTGAATGGCATGATAATGCAACACTTTATATTTATGACATTTTTATCATTTTTTTTTTTAGATAGAGATTTTTTTTTTTTTTGGTGGTATTTAATCACCACTGGGTTTTTTATTTTTTGCTGAACAAACGAAACAAACAAAACAAAATGAACAAAAATTTTGAAAAAAAAATAAAAAATCTGTTTCTTAGTTTCTGTTGTATAATTTAGTAACTAAGTCATTTTTCTTCTTTGCTGATGTGCAGTGATGAGGCTGCACTGGTGGGCACTGATATGTGGCATTGTTATGCTGCACTGATTATCAGTGTAAATGCGCCCTGTCACAGGAAAGCCGGTTATTGGCTTTCCTTTCCTTAGACAGTGAGAGCGCTTAGAAAAGCAAATACTGATGTAGCAGGGAGCTGGCTATCTTACCTGCAGTATCAGATGACACTCTGTAACATTGTTTCAGTGAGATTGTTTCCCTCTAGTGCCAGCCAAGACTTTGTGTCATCACATCTTGTCGGCAGAGTGATTACCACCAGGGAGCAAAGCATAAAGGGAATTGTAGTTCCAGGACTCAAGTTTCACATTCAGATTGAAATGTATGGAACTGCAAGAGCCAGCATGCTCTGGAGAAGAGGAACTAAAGACTCCATCTTGCTTTGCTGAGGGATTTTCAGACAGCACGAGGTGGAGGAAGAGATCAGACCTAAGGGAGAGGTACTGCCTCTTAGGCGATTTCACCATGCGATTAAAGCCTTCACCGCCAGTCGGCACATCCAGCCTGAGGGAGGGGGATCCCAGGTGCACCTGCACCGACGGTGAAGCGTTTCAGTGTGGGGTGACTAGTCGGGTCGCCAGGAGAGCCTGTTTGTTCCAGGATGTTCGTTTGGGCCTTGACCACAGGATTGGGTGAGAGTGCTTTTGCCCGTTTGCAGGAAACGGGGACACTGCACCACAGAAGAAGTCAAATGGACACTGTATACAGACATCATTGCTGTTAGTCACCTTGCTGACACTTGTAGTGCCACAGGCCTAAAGATTATTCTTTGATGTCTGTATGCAGTGTCCATTTGACTTCTTCTGTGGTGCAGTGTCCCCGTTTCCTGCAAATGGGCAAAAGCCCCCTCACCCAATCCTGCGGTCAAGGCCCAACGAACATCCTGGAACAAGCAGGTTCTCCTGGCGACCCCCACTGGTTACCTCACACTGGAACGCTTCACCGTCGGTGCAGGTGCGGCTGGACGTGCAGGTGTCCCCGGTCATCCATTCCCAGGGACACTGTATACAGACACCATTGTCCTTTCACATTACTGAGAAAGATTCTGCCTTCCTCACTTGATAATCCGGGCCAGTTGTGTTGTTTAGCCCTGCTTTTCAGGAGTTTAAGTGCACCAACGAAAGTGGCAAGCTGAAGACACAGGACGGGTTATTTACAAAAGGCAAAGTCCACTTTGCACTACAAGTGCAAAGTGCACTTGGAAGTGCAGTCGCTGTAAATCTGAGGGCTAGATCTGAAATGAGGGGAAGCTCTGCTGATTTTATCATCCGATCATGTGCCAGCTAAAATGCTGTTTTTTATTTTCCTTGCATGTCCCCCTCGGATCTACAGCGACTGCACCTCCAAGTGCACTTTCAGTGCAATTTCAAGTGCACTTTGCACTTGTAATGCAAAGTGGATTTGCCTTACGTAAATAACCCCCAAAGTACATAAACTCCAAAGTTGGACCTGTGGTGTCAGGGGACAGAAGAGAGAGGCCTGACATAAGAGGGTCATTCCTCTGCTCTCCTCCTGCCTGGACTCAGAGAGCCGACCTGAGTAAAGGTAACCAATCTGGTACAAATTTCCATATTGTGATTTATTGTTATTGAAGTGTTTGCCTCTGTTCTTGGGGTTATTCTCAGGATTTGAATCTCCTGAAAGCAGCCTGAATATGGTATTGAGCTATATTGCTCTTAATCTCAGTTATTGCTCTCCAATTGCATGACTTGAATATATATGGGTACTGTTTGTTACTCTTTTCCACAAAAATATTGCAGTAAAGACAATTTCTGAGTTTTATCATAATGTGTGTGTTTCTTATTGGTTGTTGCACTTATACTATTGCCAGTTGTGCCAGAGGGGCTGATACTGTTCTTAGGTTGAGAGGCAGAGTACAGAACCAAACATACTTAAGCGGCTCCTCCAGGGATAGCGCTACACTGATAACCGGCATTTGTTTACATGTGATTGGACACAGCTGATCACATGGTAAAGAGCCTTTTACCTTCATCTGTGATCAGCTGTGTTCGAAGAACACAGTGATCACAAAGCGCGCCTGATGTGCGCCCCGGTTCTGGGAGGACATCAATAGATGCCCTCTTAGAAATGTGCGACCACGCTGTAGCTGTCATTCGGGTATAGCACGGTCCGTAAGAGGTTTTAAGTGGCATTTTTTAAAGCCTAGTGTGTGTGAGGCTTTGCACATCCTGGCGTTTTAATGTTCTAGGGAGGCAAAGGTGTTGCTGGACGCTGTACTGAGTGATGCTCGCATTTAGGGCCATTTGTGTCCGAAGACATATTCCCAGAACAACACTATATATTGGGGGAATTTAACAAAATAGAGCAGACAGAATCTAGAGCAATGGTTCATTATAGGCAATTAGCTTCTAGTTACAACTTGTTCAGTTAAAGTAGAATTTCAGTCTAAACCTAAGTAGTCTTAAAACTAGGGATGCACCTATAGCAGTTTTTTAAGACGAGTACCGATACTTTTTCTCAAGTACGCGCTGATACCACTTATACCTATTTTGCCCTTGGATGCATTTATTTTTTATGGTTCACACCAGTGCAATTAGATAATTCAAAATCACATGACAAGTTGCCTGCAATGGAACAGTTTACATCACTGTGACTCACTTTGTAGCGACTCCTGCACTACTTTGTTGCAATTTCATTGTGATTTGCATTGACTTATGTTAAATGAAGTCCCAAGCCGCATTGAACTCAGAGCTCCAAATCGTACTGAGCGGCTTTGAAATCGTGCTACTTCACTGCGACTTGCATTGCCTTCTGTTAAATAAAGTTGCAAGCCACAATGAAATGGGAAGTCCAAATTGCACTGATCTGCGGCTTTGAAATTGCATTTAAGTAGTGCAATTTAAAAGCTGTAGATCAGTGCGATTTGGACCTCTGACTTCATTGCAGCTTGTAACTTCATTTAACAGAATCCAATGCAAGTCGCAATGAAATTGCAAAAAATTATTGGAGCATCTGTACAAGTACAAGTGCTTAGTATCTGCACCAATATTGGTATTGGTACAACGCTACTTAAAGCGGAGTTCCACACAAAAATGGAACTTCCGCTTTTCGGAACCCTCCCCCCCTCCGGTGTCACATTTGGCACCTTTCAGGGGGGAGGGGGGGTGCAGATACCTGTCTAAGACAGGTATTTGCACCCACTTCCGGCATAGACTCCAATGGGAGCCTATGCCTCTTCCTGTCCCTCCGCGCTGTCTCCTGGGAAACACACAGCTCCCAGGAGAGAGCGGGGACCACTTGGGACGCACAGCGCGACTCGCGCATGCGCAGTAGGGAACCGGGAAGTAAAGCCGCAAAGCTTCACTTCCTGATTCCCTTACCTAGGATGGCGGCGGCAGCTGCCGAGAACCGGGCGGGTTCTCGGCGTCGCCTGCCGACATCGCTGGACTCTGGGACAGGTAAGTGACCATGTATTAAAAGTCAGCAGCTGCAGTATTTGTAGCTGCTGGCTTTTAATATTTATTTTTTTTAGATGATGTAGGTGGACCCCCGCTTTAAACCTGCCCCCCCCCCATCCTAACTCCTTTGCTGACTAACCTGTATAAAGTGGGGTGCACACAGACAGGTTTTTTTTTTTTTTTCATTTAACAAGCAGGTTGTGGAAACAGGGATCTCCTCCACCGTGCTCAGATGTCGACAGCGGTGAGAATCCTCCCCCATGAGAATACACAGATCAGCACTGCAGCCGCTGTTGGTTGAAATGGGAGATCACATGACTGGACTAGAGCGGACTGAAAATAGGTAAGTATATAGAAAACCCGCGGGTACACTGCGCTGCGGTCAAACCACACTGAATCAGTGTGAAAGGGGCAGGAATTCTAGCTTTCATTTCCAAAGTAGAAGTAGAATTCCAGCCTCAACCTAAGGCCCAAAAGCTAGAAGTTGATGGGTTACCGTGTACAATGTAATTGGTGTGACATGTAAAAATAACTTGTGATATTTATCTAAAAAATAGTTTACTAATAAATGTGCCCTCAACATACAGCCATTAATGTCTAAACTGCTGGCAACAAAAGTGAGTACACCCCTAAGTGAAAATGTCCAAATTGGGCCCAAATTGCAAAAAGTGCTCTGGTCAGGAAGGGGGTAAAATCTTCCGAGGCTGAAGCGCTTAAATACCACATGAAACCACGCAGTTATTGCAAGCATCTGATATAATGCTTTTTCAAAAAAAACGTAAGGCAGTCAGCAATTTAGACATGGCTGGTATGGCATGGCTTCTCTGTGTTGAGGGCTCAAGGTACCCTATGAGGTAGGTATAAAGCTCCATGATAAGTGCTTAACCCTTCGATCGCCCCTGATGTTAACCCCTTTCCTGCCAGTGAAATTAGTACAGTAACAGTGCCTATTTTTAGCACTGATCACTGTGAATAATGTCACTGGTTCCCAAAAAAGCGTCAGTTAGGTGTCTGATTTGTCCGCCGCAGTATCGCAGTCCCGCTAAAAAAAAAAATCACTGATCGCCGCCATTACTGGTAAAAATAAATAAATAAATAAATAAATATGGCAAAAAAATATCACCTAGTTTGTTGACGTGATAACTTTTGCACAACCCAATCAATATACGCTTATTGGGATTTTTTTTACCAAAAATATGTAGCAGAATACATATTGGCCTAAATTGATGAAGACATTAGATCTTTTTTAATTTTTTTTATTTCATATGTTTTACAGCAGAAAGTAAAAAATATTGTTTTGTTTTTTTCAAAATTGACAGTCTTTTTTTGTTTTTTGGCAGAGGTGATGTAACGTAGTGCCGTATCGCAAGAAATTGCCTGGTCATGAATAGGGGGGGGGGGGGGGGGGGTTCTAAAACCTTTCCGGGGCTGAGATGGTTAACGATCTTTTTGGTGTTTGCGGCTAACTAAATACTGCATACGAGCAATGGTGAATTGACATTTTCATTATCGCATGCGTTAAGTGGTCATGTGACCGTCGTAACGCATGCGATAACCTTTAGTGAATAGTGCCCATTGCCCCAAATGGAAGTACCAATGTCTGCACTATCCAGCCACAGCAGTTGTCAGGCTTTCATGCAGTTTTAGAGACTGACTGAGGCACCTGTGTCCTCCGTCTGCACCTAAACGCCAGAGCCAGATTCACAGCACCCAGTGTGCATGGTGCCTAAGAATGTTTTCATAGATGCATAATATTTTTGTGTGCCTTCATTTACAGAACAATCCCCTCTAGTACAATGTTATTTATTTACATGCCTGAGCTAGGGGCAGAACGTTTCCACACTGATACATTGATTTCTTTTGCAGAGTTCACCCCATTGTTATTTTGTACATTCCTAAAATATTAACTGCCTGTACCATGAGATAAATAATAAATGTGCGGCTTTTTTTTTTTTTTCTGCAAATTGACCAATGTTTTTTTTAGAACAAATTAGCAGTATGTACCTTAAAGGGGTTGTAAACCCTCATGTTTTTTCACCTTAATGCATCCTATGCATTAAGGTGAAAAAACACCTGGCAGTGACCGGCCCCCAGCCCCTCCCCCTCTCTTTTACTTACCTGAGCCCGGTACTTTTGTTGCCACAGACGTGCTCTCCCTCTATCCACGGGGTCCCGGCTCTTGATTGGATAGATTGATAGCAGCGCAACCATTGGCTCCCGCTGCTGTCAATCAAATCCAATGACGTGAGCCCCAGGGGGGCGGGGCCGAGTCCGGCATTCGTGTCTATAACGACACCCCGAATATGAAAGGGTTAAAGTCATTTAGGACATTCCATTCCCGAACACAAAGGCAGTTACCGGACACTCCAACCAGCTGAACAAGAACCCCATACGAATAATTCTCCCCCCAAGTACGAGACGAGGCTCTGTGTTGAGGGTCAAACAGGAACAAACCTTTATTTTGAGATCTCACACAAATATATACAGCAGGATGAAAAAACAACCTCTCACCAGAAAACTAATTAACATGAGCTAATTATCTAATCCTTTAGACAGCCTTGGTGACTCAGAGACATGACCTTTAGGACAGACTTCACGTCTCCTAGCTCACCGACTATACAATACACATTATCATACATCTCAACACAGAACTCCTTCATACAATTGCAGGGTTAATTAGCCCAGACAACAATGGCTGAATGAGAAGCCACACTAGATTCATTTACATTATAGAAGACAACAGACAGGTGGCTGGAGTTGATGACTTTAGCATCTAACAGTATGTGTCCCAACAGTATGAATCAGTCACTATTTGTAATATGGCATATCCAGGGTCCCCAGAGTCTGTGTGTCTTGGGGGGGACATAGACCGGAATCTAACGTAATGCCACCTCAAGGGTCCCCAGGCATACAGCTCACAAAGAGCACCGTTCCCCCAAATGCTAGGGCCCATAATCGGTAGGCAAGAGGCTAGCATTCAGTCCCCTCCAAAAGCCTCTGTCCCGGTTAGGTCTGTCACAGTGTCTATGGACTTGGGAGCACGCCCGCAAGGTAACCCCCGAGAGAGCGCTTCTCCTAGGAGGTTATCTGATGTGAGGAGGAGCCACCGGGGGAGCCCAGAAGACGAGGATCGGGGCACTCTGTGCAAAACGAGCTGCACAGTGGAGGTAAGTATAACATGTTTGTTATTTAAAAAAAAAAAAAAAACCCTTATGCCGCGTACACACGAGCGGACCTTACGGCGGACTTTGCCCGGCGGACTGGATTTCGTCGGACAATTCGATGTGTGTGGGCTCCAGCGGACTTTGTTTTCTCAAAAGTTGGACGGACTTAGATTTGAAACTTGTTTAAAATGTATCCGTTGAAATCGAGTCCGGTCGAAAAGTCCGCCGTCTGTATGCTAGTTCGACGGACGAAAAGCCACGCTAGGGCAGCTATTGGCTACTGGCTATGAACTTCCTTGTTTTAGTCCGGTCGTACTTCATCACGTACGAATTCGACGGACTTTGGTGGATTGTGTGTAGGCAAGTCCGTTCATTCACAAAGTCCGTCGGAAAGTACGTCGAAAAGTCTGCCGGGCAAAGTCCGCCGTAAAGTCCGCTCGTGTGTACGCGGCATTACAATCACTTTAGATGCCCGTTCACACCGGTGCGGCTTTGAAATTACGTTAGTTCAGCGTGATTTTAAAGCCGCACATAAGTGCGATTTGCACTGCCCATTTCATTGCAACTTCATACAACGGAAGTCGCAATAAAATCAGTAAAAAGTAGTGAATGAACCTTTTTCATAATGTCGCAGCGATATGACCAGTTTTATTGCCGGCAATGGGGTGTGACTTGTCATGTGATTTGGAACTGTAAAATTGCATGACAAGTCGCACCGGTGTCAACGGGGGCTAAATGTGATATTTTCCATCAATGAGTCAACTTCTTTCTTATTGCATGCGATATTTCTAAAAAAAAAAACACAAATCTCATGCAATGACCATTAGTGAATTGACCCCATTATAATAAAGCAGAAGTGGTTTAGGTGTATATTTGTAAATCTGTATGCAAGTCACACTGCCTCGCCAAGGCCCCTCTGCTCTAAACAAAGACTGCGGCTGGTAAAAACACGTGGCTGAGACATTTTTTATTGCTTTTCAACTGCTCCCAGAGTGGTTGTAAACTCCTTACATATAGCCAGTGATGTGACAAGCCTCAGGTGATACACAGAGATGAAACAAATCCTCCTCTACAAGTTGCACATGTTTATCGGCAGCTCTCTCTCCTCTACAGCCTCCTAAAGGCACACATTTTACACAGCTTTTCTGAGCTTCGGAAGGCAGGGTACTGATGTCACACACTGCACAGAATAGAGCAGAATAGGGAATGTAATCTGTAAATTGAGTGGTGGTAATGGACACATCCTGCTCTCCACAGTCTCATAGGGAAACATGCACAGCTGAGGCTGGGGTGGGTCTCAGGATTCTGTGGTGTCCTTATAACCCGTCAGAAGTGATTCATGCAGATAGCATGAGGAGGAGAGAGCAGATAGGAACCACACTAAGTGCTTTGGATTGAGGTTAGTACACACTATAGAATGATATACTTTGTTCATTTTCCATTACAGAGGTTTACAACCACTTTAAGCCGCAAAGGCAGTGGACAGGGGTATACTTACGAAGAACTTATTCTCACTGTCACTCTCAACGATTTGGGTTTTTAGGGGATAAAACGACTTATTTCATTATGTCTCCTCCTTAAAGTGGGGTTCCACCCAAAAAAACAAACATATCTAAAAAATTCTAAAAAAACAAAACAAAAAAACATTTGGATATTTTTTTTTTTTTTACTTACCTCTAAATGCCTGTTGCTAGGTTGTCCCTCGTAATCTGCCCCTTCGTCTGCCTGGGCTGATGACATCACTTCCCCCTGGCACAGGAAGGGCTCGGCTCTTCTCCCTCCCTCCTGTCAATCATCTGGGACCCATTGCAGGTCCCAGGTGATTGAGCGGCCAATCACGGCGCTCGGCGCCGCTCGCGCATGCGCAGTGGGTGCCAGGCTGTGAAGCCACAGCCCGGCGCCCACTGTTGAAATGCCGGCGCCGACGAGCGGAGGGGGGGGACGAGCGGGGCTTCGATCCCCCGCACCGCTGGACCCAGGGACAGGTGAGTGTCCAATTAAAAGTCAGCAGCTGCAGTATTTGTAGCTGCTGACTTTTTTTTTTTTTTTTTTTTTAATGGCCCCCCTGGGTGGAACTCCTCTTTAACACCTGTCAAATGCCTTCTGAAGAGCAATCCACTGCATATTGCTCTTCAGAGGGCAACACAAGTGTAAACAAGCCCTAAAAAAGCATCCGTTGTGGAGCCCATACAGCAATAAATAGATGAGGGAAGGAATATCTTGAAGGAATTAATTCCTCCTTAAAGATGCAGAGACACACCAGAAATACAGCACAAAGGTAGCTGAAGACGTCCAGTGTGTCCCAGCAAGCAGTGACTAGCTTATAATCTTTTTGTTGCCAGAGCCAATTTCATACTTTTTTTGCATACATTTACCTGCTTCAGCCCCAGAAGATTTTACCCCCTTCCTAACCAGAGCACTTTTTGCAATTCGGCACTGCGCCGCTTTAACTGACAATTGCGCTGTTGTGCGACGTTGCACCCAAACAAAATTGACGTCCTTTTTTCCCCACAAATAGAGCTTTCTTTTGGTGGTATTTGATCACCTCTGCGGGTTTTATTTTTTGTGCTATAAACAAAAAAAGAGCGACAATTTTGAAAAAAACGCAATATTTTTTACTTTTTGCTATAATAAATATCCCCCAAAAATATATTAAAAAAAAAAAAAATTCCCTCAGTTTAGGCCAATATGTATTCTTCTACATATTTTTGGTAACAAAAATCGCAATAAGCGTATATTGATTGGTTTGCGCAAAAGTTATAGCGTCTACAAAATAGGGGATAGTTTTATGGCATTTTTATTGTTATTTTTTACTAGTAATGGCGGCGATCTGCGATTTTTATCAGGACTGCGACATTATGGTGGACACTTCAGACAATTTTAACCCCTTTTTCGGGACCATTGGCATTTTTACAGCAATCAGTGCTATAAAATTGCATTGATTACTGTAATAAAGTCACTGGCAGTGAAGGGGTTAACCACTAGGGGGAAATCAAGGGGTTAATGTTTTCCCTAGTTTGTGTTCTAACTGAAGGGGGGAGGGGACTGTGTAAGGGAGATGACAGATCGCTGTTCATACTCTGTATGAACAGACAATCCGTCTATTCTCCCCTCAGAGAACCGGAAACTGTGTGTTTACACACACGTATCCCGGTTCTCCATGTGCCCTGAGCGATCACGGGAGCCCGGCTGTGATAGCTACCGCCGGGCACTCGCATCAGCTCCTCTGGCGGCGCACACGCACCCCCTAGTGGCCACAGGGCAAAGCGACGTTACATAATGTCGTTTCGCCCAGCCGTGTCATTCTGCCGTAGTACAACTGCGGCGGATGGTCGGCAAGTGGTTAAACATTTATTTTAGGCCTATAAATTCATTAAACCCCCCCCAAATGCCATTTCTGAAAGCAGAGACCCTGAAGAATAATATAGTGGTAGGTAGAATTTATGTGTCACGATATTAGCTTAGCAATTTATCAAGCACAAATTTTCAGACTAAGTATACTAACATTAATTTTAGTGCACACAGGCACAATATATAATTTAATCTATTGGTAAAATATAAAAGATGAGGTTGGACCAAGTAAATACCCAACCTGTCACGCCTTAAGTCCAGCATGCACGACAATATGCAACATGTAATGCATGTAATCCCCTATCCCCTATTCATGCATTTACATACGTTTGTACATGGGGACAGGTTGGGCTCAATATTTTTTTTTAGGGGGGGGGGGGGGTTTAAGTGCTTCGGGGAATTTTTTTACACTCTCTTTATAATTTATATTTAACTTGCCAATATCCCCTATGTGATAGCATTTTTTACATTGACAGGTTCTTTTTATTCGGACATCGGTGGTCAGTGGGATGAAGGAGAAGGCTGAAGGACACTGACATCTCTACTGGAGGCACTGTGATCTATACTGGTCACCTACACCCCCCCCCCCCTTCTTCTCAGTGTGTGTTACAGAAGTAGCACAGTTCCCAGCACACTATGCAGTTGATTTACTAAAATTGGAGAGTGCAAAATCTAGTGCAGCTCTTCATACAAACCGCTCCGCTTCCGGGTATTATTGTCAAAGCTTAATCAAACAAGCTGAAGTTAGAAGCTGATTGGCTACCATGCACAGCTGGATATGATTTTGCACGCAGTTCCTGTCTCAGTGGTGGTGGATCCTGCTGCTGATCATTAAACACCCGGCTCGTGACATGCGTGGCCTGGCTGCTAGCCCTGTAGCAACCGCTGATACAGTGCGACTGAGCCGCACAGCATCTTGCGTCTCTATAGGCTGCATAACAATCTCTTGATGGGTGACCATGCTCATTCCTCCACAGTATCTATGAAGGGAGACATGGGCTGCTCACCTAATATGGACTGCAAACATGTCCATATCTCCATCTTCATAGCATGGGTCAGGGCAATTGGTAGTTTACATAAAATACCGTAGCTAGGAATGAAGATATTCTTCTGTGTAACTTACAAGGAGTGACAAGAACATCATATTTCTGACAAGATCAACAGGTATTTTCTGTATTTGCAGAAATGTTCTTAGCTATAACTTTTGCGCAAACCAATTATTTTTACATTTAGGAGAGAGCTCCGCCACTCAGGTGGATCCACCTGCAAAAATGTCCTTGATCTCCAGAGAGAAGTAGAGCCCCAGGTGCTGGCTATTGCATTGTAGATGAGGATAGACGGAGAAATTCTGGACAGCCGCACACCGGTAGAATTTTCTTATGCCTTTATTTGTGAGCCAGGATCACAAAGTATGTATGACACCAAAGCAGAGTGGTACAGAAAGACAGCTGACGCGTTTCACACTTATACCAAGTGCTTACTCATAGCTTATTAATTAATAAACATTTATTGCAATTTTTTTACCAAAAATATGTAGCAGAATACATATTGGCCTAAACTGATGAATAAATTTATTATTTTAGATTTTTTTTTATTTGGATATGTATTATAGCAGAAAGTAAAAAATATTGTTTTTTTTTCAAAATTGTCAGTCTTTTTTTGTTTATAGCACAAAAAATAAAAACAGGAGAGGTAATCAAATACAACGGCGCAGTGCCGTATCACAAAAAAATGGCCTGGTCATTAAGGGGGTAAATCCTTCCAGGGCTGAAGTGGTTAAAGTGGTTGTAACCCTAAAAAAAATCAAAAAATACAGCATAGTGCTTGTGCATTGTCATTTGTCCCTCTCTATGCTATAAAATACCTGGTTGATCCTGCCTGTTCCTGTGTCCCCCTTAGTGTGCTGACCGCGGTAAACATGGCTGCTGATCCATGATACCATGGTTAGTTTACGTGCCTCTGTCATCCTGCTACTCTCCCCTCCCTCCCTGTCTGTCAACTCGGGAGTGTGTGTGTGTGAGCCATCTCCTCCCCTCCCCTCCCGCCGCTATGGCTGTAAAATCACAAATCTCAAATCCTGGAAGCCCCTCTGTTACAGAAAAATATACTGTGCATTATCTAAGTTTTTTTAAAAATACCTGATTTCAGAGCACCGCTGTGCGCTCACGTGACCTACTGCCACTCTTCTCCTCTCTTCCCAGCTGATGTCAATGAGGAATCAAAGCCCCTCCCACTGTAGTCCTCAGATCGGGGAAGGAGAGCGCCGGGAGGTCACATGAGCACATATTGGCACTCTGAAAAAAGGTATTTCCCTGCATAATTTTTAAAAAACAGACACTGCACAGTATATCTTTCTATAACAGAGGGGATTCCAGGATTTGTGATTAGTGACTTTACAACCACTTTTAAAAAAAATAATGAATGCAGTCATCACATCTAATGACTGTAAGCTGCAATATATTCAATTATTGTTCTTAGGTTTTGTTATCCTTTAGTCCTTCTGTTGCGAGACCATTTTTTTAAATATTTCACTCACATGCTAAAATGTGTATTCTTGACATGAAAATTTACTTAAAACTACCCCAAAATATAACTTGCCTAAAGAATAAAATACCTTTTACAGCTCATCAATTTACAGCTAACCATAAATAATGGCCCTAAAATTCCTACGGCATGCACTGGGATATCTTATTTGTGTTGCACAATCCACATTAAACGGGTTGTAAATCCTCGTGTTTTTTCACCTTAATGCATACTATGCATTAAGGTGAAAAAATTTCTGACACTGACAATTTACTGACAGAAAAAAAAGTAAAAACATTTTTTTTTCAAAATTGTTGGTCTTTTTTTTGTTTTTGTGGAAAAAATAAAAAAAAACGGCAGTGATTAAATACCACCAATAGAAAGCTATATTTGTGTGAAGAAAATTATAAAAAATTTGTTTGAGTACAGTGTAGCATGACCGCGCATATGTCATTCAAAGTGAGACAGCGCTGAAAGCTGAAAAATGGCCTGGGCAGGAAGGGGGTGTAAGTGCCCGGTAGGCAAGTGGTTAATGTGTGTGCAATGTTGGGGCTTCTTTAAAAACCTGTTACATTTTTCTTGCAGTATACAGTATTTCACATTTAAAATTTCATCATAGTTTTCTTTATTATTCTCTTGGCATCAAGGTTCTTCTGGATACATGTGGAACATAGACTGACCTTGTGACATGGCCAAGACGTCCAGGGAAATGAAAGACTTGTCCTTGGCTAAGTTGTGTGTCGCCTTAATGTCTAATTCTTTTTTTTTTTTTTTCAGTATGCATCAAAAGTTTATCTGAATGAGCATACCATAATTTAAAGATGCAGTCATGGGTCCCAAAACACTTTTCTAAGATATACTCTACTAAGTACTTTATATAACATAACTATCATAAATTCGGAGAACCTGTTAGGTCCTTGCACAGCCAAGCTTATCGACTAGCACTGGAGGGTGTCATTGACTAACCTGTTATTGTGGTGTTAGTCCTGAGGCTGAGTAATTCTTCAGGTATATATACAGTTAGATCCATATATATTTGGACATTGGCACAATTTTCATACTTTTGGCTCTGTATGCCACCGGAATAAAATTAAAATGAAACAATCCAAGTGAATTTGAATTGCAGACATTCAGCTTTAATTCAAGGGGTTGAACATGTACATGTTGGTCAAGTACAAATTTTAGGAACTGCAACCATTTTTGTACACAGTCCCCCCATTTTTAGGGGCTCAAATGTAATTGGACAAATGAGTATAATCATAAATAAAATGTTCATTTGTAACATTTTGTTGAGAATCCTTTACTGGCAATGACTGTCTGAAGTCTGGAACCCATGGACATTACTGTGACGGAACCACTTCTCACACTCCATTTGAGTGCTTCCGTCAGTTTATCGCTTCCTAAGCTCTAGAACACGAGATTAATGAATCTGGCTATAGTTACCCCAAGAACGAGGCAACACCAGTTCAGTTTTGGAGTAAACCAGGATAAGAACAGTTTATTTGAACAAGAATACAGGCTTTTATACACCCCAGGAGGACATCCCCCTCCTGATCATATTACCCTAACAATACAAACTGCAACCAGGAATATAATTACAACAACCAACATATACTATAAAGAAATATAGAAAAACCGCGCTAAAAATGATGTTCAAAATAAATGAAAATATATAGTCCTATACAGAGGAATGTCCAACCATCACACAGTGAATAATGTGAATATTCTTATGTTGTTAGGTGAAAATTCAAAATAGAACAGATCTTATGTGGTGAAATGCTTACCAGAAAGTAAGCCAAACAGGCGAGTGGCTTAAAACCCAGCCTGGGCCTTTAAGAAAAACGATCCCAATGGAACAGGATGGGTCACACTCGTACCGTGTATTAAGATCCGCGAAGGATTACCCAAAAAAATTATTTGAAAAACATAGCGTAATACTGACAAAAATGTGCAATCAAAAAAAGAAAAATGTGCAACACTCCACAAAAACAAAATCATATATACTCATAAAAAACATCCAGTGTTAAGAACACACATAGGATCGTTAGGTGAGTGGCATGCAATAAGGTGTATGATCCCCAATAGAAAAAGTGGTGTGTAAACCTTACAAAGAATCTGCTTACCAGATACTATAACCAAGTGAGCATATAGCTATCCCACAGATGGAAGGTATGGAAAAGAAGGTGCAGCGAGCCACATAAAAATCCTGCTTACCAGATACTATAACCAAGTGAGCATATAGCTATCCCTCAGATGAAAGGTATGGAAAAGAAAGTGCAGCGAGCCACAAAAAATTCTTATAAAATTCCTGCTTACCAGATGTCATCTATAAGTGAGCAGATAATCACAGACACAGACCGAACTTCCTGGCAGGAGCAGCATACATCCATCCTGACATCCTAGTCCGGAGCTCAGCAGTGCATAGTGTATTGCTCCTCCGCTTCTCTGTCAGACTTCCGCGCCTACAACCAGCGCGCCAAAACCTCCGCACGAATCGCTTCCGGGTCGGCCCACACAACACTGGCTGCACGTGACCGGAGCTGGGACACTATAAACATTACGTTAATTAGCCACCTGGATGACTCGGAGGTTTCATTGCAGGTACAATACAAATTATCATAAGTACAAACACAGAACACCTTCAGGCAATAGCAGGAGATCCCAGTAGCAGAATGACTGGCTCCTACATTGAACAGATTAGTTCTCACCTATACGTGTGGGGCAGAGGTCATTGACACTGTCCAGCTGCCAGCGCTTCAGCTGGGTGGTTTTTACCATTCCGTTGCTTGGTCTGCTGCTGGGGAGAGGGGCTGATCGCCCCAACTCCCTGAAGATGTGGAGACACTTTAGGTGCTAGGCGGAGGCCAGCAGCGCTCTGCCCTTTTGCCAGAGATTCAGCTGGGGGTAGGAGCTTCACTACATCAGCTTGTCGCTGGGGAGAGGGGCTCGACTGCCCTGGCTCTCTGGAACCCTGTAGTTGTTGCCAGTGCTGGGCAGAGCTTGGCAGCACTCTGCCCTGTTACCAGCACTTCTGCTTGGGACCCCACATAATCTGCTCTGACTGTTAGGGAGGGAGGTCAATTTCCTTCAACCCGGCTGACTGTTGGGGAGGAAGAACACTGGCCTGTTGCACTGGGGTTGGAAAGCACCTGCCCTGGTGTATACCACGACCTGTTGGGCTCCAATCCCTACTCAAATCTGCTGCCTGAGCTCCAGGTATTCATCCACAGACACAGTCAGGAGTATTCTGAAAGGACAATCTGCAGCCCCGGGAACTCTGATACCAGATCCATTTCTCCACTGGGGTGACCGAAGTCTGCTATCCAGATCTTGGATCCTGGTGAAGGTTTGGATGTTCCAGACTTCAGGAAGCATCCCACTGCTGCCAACCAAATGTGACGGAATCCGGACAACCTGACTGGGTATCTCCGCCAAGACATCGCTTCCCAAACACAAAACGATCTGTTTATTTGAACAAGAATACAGGCTTTTATACACTACAGGACGACACCCCCCCCCCCCCCATCATATTACCCTAACAATAAAAACTGCAACCAGGAATATAATTACAATAACCAACATATACACACATATATATATATATATATATATATATATATATACACATATACATATATATATATATATATATATATATATATACACACATACATTACGTTAATTTGCCACCTGGACGACTCCGAGGTTGCAGATCAGACTTGCCAACTTCAAGCTCAGAAGGTACAATACACATTATCATAAGTATAAACACAGAACACCTTCAGACAATAGCAGGAGATCCCAGTAGCAGACTGACCGGCTCCTACATTGAACAGAGGCCAATCTGATCAGCTCTTTCAATTAACATGTATAGTTCAGAATCAGACAAACTAGGAATAGTCTCTATATATTTACTGGGAGATATTGTGGATAAATATTACTGTCCCATCTGAAGTAATCCACACCACATTCTCAGTGTCCATTAAGTGGTGGTCCATCGTTAGAAAATGATCTGCTCTCTCCCTGGGCCATAGTCAGTGGGTAAGCGGTTTGCTCCTAGTCCTCTCCAGAAGCCCCTATCTTAGTAAGGTCTGTCACAATTATCAAAGACTGGTTTTCCTCCTTTCTGATGCTTTGCCAGGCTCTATTTGCAGCTGTCTTCAGTTGTTCTTTGTTTGTGGGTCTTTCTGCCTTTAGTTTTGCCTTCAGTAGGTGAAATGCACGCTCAATTGTGTTGAGATCAGGCGATTGACTCGGCCCTTGCAGAATATTTTACTTCTTTTCTTTCAAAGGCTCCTGGGTTGCTTTTGCAATGTGTTTTGGATCATTGCCCATCTGTACTGTGAAGCGCCATCCAATCAACATTGTTGCATTTGGCTGAATCTGGGCTGACAGTATATCTCTAAACACTGCAGAATTCATCAGGCTGCTTCTGTCTTCTGTCACATCATCAATAAACACCAATGACCCAGTCCCACTGGAAGCCATGCATGCCCATGCCATCACACTGCCTCCACTATGTTTTACAGATGACATTGTGTGCTTTGGATCACAAGCTGTTCCAAGCCTTCTCCACACTTTTTTTCTTCCTGTATTTCTGGTACAGATTAATTTTAGTTTCATCCGTCCAAAGAATGCTTTTCCAGAACTGGTCTTGCTTTTTTAGATGTTTTTTGGCAAAGTCTAATCTGGATTTTCTATTCTTCAGGCTTATGAATGGTTTGAACCTTCTGGTGAACCCTCTGTATTTGCTCTTGTGAAGTCTTCTCTCGATTGTAGACTTTGACAATGATACGCCCAATGATACTCTCCTCCTGGAGAGTGTTCTTCACTTGTCTGGGTGTTGTGAATGGGTTTTTTTTTTTTTTTTTTACCATAGAGAGGATACTGCGATCATCCACTACTGTTGTCTTCCGTGGACATCCAGGCCATTTTATGTTGCTGAGCTCACCAGTGCGTTCTTCTTTCCTCAGAATGTACGAAACTGTTGATTTGGCCACTCCTAATGTTGCTGTTATCTCTCTGATGGATTTGTTTTGTTTTTGAAGCTTTACAATGGCCTGTTTTACTTGCATGGACATTTCCTTTGAACGCATGATGTAGGTTGATAGCATTAGATTCCAAATGCAAATACCACACTTAGAATCAACTCCAGACCTTTTACCTGCTTAATTGATAAAGATATAACGAAGGAGTAGCCCACACCTAGCCATAAAACAGCTTTTGATTCAATTGTCCAATTACTTTTGGTCCCTTGAAAAAGAGGGGATGGCTAATCTTAGGAGCTGTAATTCCTAAACCCTTCCTCCGATTTGAATGTATATACCCTCAAATTAAACCTGAGAGTGTGCACTTTCAGCCCATATTCATTAAATAAATATAGTTTGAATATGTTTTGGTAAATACCTGAAAAAAAACTAAAATTGTGCCTGTGTCCAAATATATAAATATGGACCTAACTACAGCTGATTAAGGAGGGGGTGTATGGGACCGCAGCAGAGACAACAACAGTCCATAGCTACATGTTACTGAAGGGGGGGAAAGGCTCTGTTAGTGGCAGTGCAAGCATTCTTATACTGATATGACAGCTAAGACAATGGTGTTATGTTATTATGCTGCACCCTGATGGGTGAGATTTTGTATACAATTTTCATTTGTCTTTAAAAAATTTGGAGTTTAATAGTTAAATGATGGTTTAGGCTTGGTGGTAGAGGTTCTTTGCAGAAGAGACATGCAAAGTCTCTTATGCCAAAAAACAAAACAAAAACTTCTTCCTCTTGCTCCTGGCAATTTTGCTATTTTGATTGCTCTGCCTGTAGTGTATGCACAATGCAGTGTACACTCCTAGCAAGATATGGGGAATGAAGCCGGGGGCATGTACCATCTAACTCCAGCACATATGCACGTGTTGCGCCATTAGTGGCAGACTCAAACGCCAATCACACTAGAAGACAATATGATGCAATATAAAAGGTATAAGCCCAAGTTCATTCCTCCAAACAGCTGTGCAGTATAAAAGATCCAGCTGAGTCCACCATCGCCCTATTCCTGATGTATAGTTGAAGTTTATCCCTTGTGGCTGGTGCTGTGTGTAGCAGTCCAGTCTTTGCACCTTAGCTCCTGAGGAAGCGATATGCAAACTTTATGTGAATGGATGGTGGCAATTCCTGGACAATCATATCTGTATCTTTGATCTGTATGTGTATGAGTGTGAACTCTTACCATAATGAGGGGTCACCACCATAACCAGCATAAGGGTGCAGGATGCTACTACATTTCACTTTTAATGTGATCTTAATTGATTTTTAATTGTGCATTAACAAGGATTGTATTCACTTTTAAACACATTTGGTGTTCTGCCTATAAAGTCCATAGACTGTGGTCCACTATTTCTTCTAATTGATCATTCCCCTAGGAAAGTTGTATTCTGAGCATCAGCTGGAGGCCACCATAAGTATGGCTTTCCCATAGGAGTGAATGGGAGTCATGATGCGCATAAGCAGTGCAAAAGGGGACAAAGGCTCTGTAGTGCGGAGCAGGGCTGAAAGTGATGGGAACTCTGAAATTATATAGTTATCCCAGGAACAGGAGTAGAGGAGAAAACTTCTAAATGGGACACTTCTTGAATAACTCCTGGCAGTAGTGGGATTTCTATTTAGTTCCTGTTGTGTCTGGGGACAGAAAGTACAGGGAAATATCCCCACGAGGACACAGCAATAAAAAATCTAATAGAAGCACTATCCCTTGTATCTGAAATAACACTTCTGAATGCTACTTTAATCCAGAAAGTTACAGACTTGGCGAATGCATGGGTTAATCTGGAGCTGATACATGTTCAAGGATGTTTCCTTGTGACGCATTTCATTTTAAAGTGAATCTGTGAAGACAAAAATATGGTAACTTCCATTGCTGACTTGTTTTTAAAGGTTATTCTGGTTCCAGTTTTAAAACCGGGTTGGCACTAACCAAAAACAAGACTGCTGCCAGTGAAGTCTGAAGAGGCTCAGCTCCTGTCCTGTATACTTGCTTCATGTGAATGACTCAGTGGGTAGCAATGCCAGAACCATAGCAAAAGCAGCTTCCATATCTCAATACTTTCAGGCTCTCTATGAGGAGAATCACTTCATGCTGCAACTTGTCGTTCCCCTTCAGTTACTATGCCTTATATGAAAAGCAGACACACAGATGACTGTGGCGCAACAGATAAGCTGTCATGTGGAGATAAGGAAGGGATTATTCTAATCAGAGAAGATTAGGCGGAAGAGAGACATCACAGCAGGAGGAAACAAATTGCATATGTTGTGTCTGGATCCACCTAAAATCAGCAATTTAAACATGGGAGAAAAAGTTGAAATTATTAAGGATTAGTTTCACATGCAATGTCATAGTAGCTTTGGTTCTGCACTAAACAAGATGCATTGCCTGGCATCGACAAAACAGGTTCACCTTAAAGCGTAGTTCCACCCAAAAGTGGAACTTCCACTCATTTGTCTCCTCTCCCCCTCCGGTGCCACAATTGTCACCTTTCGGGAGGGAGGGGGACAGGATACCTGTCTTTGACAGGTATCCTGTTCCCACTTCCGGGAGTCCGGACCGCGGTCTGTGACATCACTGCGGGGCCCCCTCCTCCTCCCTCCTCCTCTCCCTGTCGCCGGGCCAGTAGGAGAGAGGAGCGGGGGCTCGCGCACGTGCAGTAGGGTTCCCAGCGTGAAGCCGTAAAGCTAAATTGCTGGGTACCCTTACCCACAATGGCTGCGGCAGCACCCGACAGCTGATGGAAACATCGGCTGCGGTGCCGACATCGCGGGACTCCAGGACAGGTAAGTGTCCTATTGTTAAAAGCCAGCAGCTGCAGTATTTTTTTGGGGGACGGAACACCGCTTTAAGTCCTTATGCACACTGGACGTTATAAAAAAACCAAAAAAACAGTAACGTTAGCTGTAGAAAGCTGTAGCTGTAGAGTGAGTTTTTCAGCTTTTTTTGGTGTTTTAAGCTGTAGCGGCATTTAGCAAAACTATACTTCCATAAAAGCCTATGGCTTAAAAACGCTGATAAATGTAGAATAGCTGCGTTTTTCAGTGTTTTTAAGCTGTTTTCAGCTTTTTTTTTTTTTAGAGTTTTTTTTTTTAAGAGTTAGAGCGTTTTTACAGCTGAAAACGCCTCTCAAACCTCACTAGTTCTGGGGGGTTTTTCCCAGGCAGGAAATGCCCCTGCCAAAAACTGCCTATAACAGCCTATATTTGCATAATTAATAATAATTTAAAAAAAAAAAATTTAAATCCATGCTCCCCCATACCTTTTCTGTACATCGCTTCCGGGTGGACCAGAATGATTCTGGTCAGCACCTGCACAATGAATCTCTCTGATCCATGCCGGAAGTGCTGCACAGGGTAGAGGGAAAAGAGGGATTTCAAATCACTGGACCAGCTGCAGTTGCACTGACAGCTCAGCATAGCTGTATGTAAGATCAATTGGGGGGGGGGGGGGGGGGGATAGACCGTCCAGTGTTCACTTCTTCATTTTTTTTTCTGTAAGGGTGAACTAACATTTTACGTAGAAGATGTGCAGCGACAAGGTCTCTTTAAGCTATACTAGCTAATGATAGTAGTAAGAGTCCTGGTTTGGTAGAATACAGGAGGGTGCTGATTGCTGAGTGTAACGCTACTTTCATGCAATGATTTTCATTGATTTTTATTCTCTGTTCTTGATCTGTCCAAATTTTGTTCAGCATTGTTGAAATTTATTACATACAAAAATGAAAAAGAAAACATACAACCAAGATTCATTCCTAACAAAGAATGACTTTAATGGCAATGTCTTTAGATTTAACATCAAAATATATTTATATATGTACATTTCTAAAACATTAAAAAATACCTGCAAACACATTGAAGACACAAAGATTTCAACAGTAATAAAAATGCAAGTTTAAGAACAAAAACTAACACAAATCACACAAGTAAGACAATGTAGTCACTGTAAGTGGGCAAGGGCATGCTGCCACCTTCAAGACTCAGCATACACAGTTGGCACGGCATGCTGGAACTTATAGTTCATCAACTGATGAACAGCTAATTCTTACGTCTCAGTGAAAAAGTGGACTTCCACCAAAATTCTGTCCCAAATTTGACCATATGTAGTTGAGACCATTGCCCACCTTTGGTAAAATGTGTTTTTTGTCACATAAGATCATGACTGGTCAATTTTGGGACAGTTGGGATGTATATTGTAGGTTGCCCTTCCTTTTTTTAAAGCATAATATGACACACAGGAATTACCCTTCTTTTGCACACAGAGGTCAGCAGCTAATTTCTAGGGATTGATATTCTGCTTTGTGGGATCAGATCCCAGCCCTTTTATCTGGGGAGAGTTCTACGTATTGGTATAGTGGCTCCAATGAAAATGGTAACATGGTTTGGAGTTCAAGGGGTTTTGGTTGGTCCCAGACAAGGTGGTAATTGGGTTAACATGAACACTTTTCTGGTTTAGGGGGACTGGAGTCAAAGCGCAAGTTTTTGCCTCCACTGGCCGCCGAATGCTCATTTTCAAGACTCTCGGACATCTTGTCACAGATGATATCAACAAGGCGTTCAAAAACCTGTTTCACCTGAATATTCTCCTTGGCACTGGCTTCAAAGAATTCAAAACCTGTGTGTATAAAAAAAATATGATTAAGGACTGAAGTCGGTATATATTGGGCACATTTAGGTGGAATATATTAGGTACATTAGGTGGAATTATACACAAAATGAAAAAAATACATATACAGTGCCTTGAAAAAGTAATCACACCCCGTAAAATTTTCCACATTTTGTCATGTTACAACCAAAAACATAAATGTATTTTATTGGGATTTTATGTGATAGACTGACACAAAGTTGCACGTAATTGTGAAGTGGAAGGAAAATGATAAAGGGTTTTCAATTTTGTTTACAAATAAATATCTGAAAATGGTGGCGTGCATTTGTATTCAGCCCCCTTTACTCTGTAACCCCTAACTAAAAATCTAGTGAAACAAATTGCCTTCAGAAGTCACCTAATTAGTAAACAGAGTCCACCTGTGTGTAATTTAACCTCAATATAAATACAGCTGTTCTGTGAAACCCTCAGAGGTTTGTTGGAGAACCTTGATGAACAAACCGCATCATGAAGGCCAAGGAACACACCAGACAGGTCAGGGAAAGTTGTAGAGAAATTTAAAGCAGGGTCAGCTTATAAAAAAAATTATCCCAACATCTCACGGCGCACTGTTCAAACCATCATCTGAAAATGGAAAGAATATGGCAGAACTGCAAACCTACCAAAACATGGCCGTCCACCTAAAATGACAGGCCGGGCAAGGAGAGCATTAATCAGAGAAGCAGCCAAGAGGCCCATGGTAACGCTGGAGGAGCTGCAGATATCCACATCTCAGGTGGGAGAATCTGTCCACAGGACAGCTATTAGTTGTGCACTCCACAAATCTGCCCTTTATGGAAGAGTGACAAGAAGAAAGCCATTGTTGAAAGAAAGCCATAAGAAGTCCCGTTTGCAGTTTGCGAGAAGCCAAGTGGGGGACACAGCAAACATGTGGAAGAAGGTGCTCTGGTCAGATGAGACCAAAACGCTATGTGTGGCAGAAAACTAACACTACACATCACCGCTGTAGAGAGCAGACCTCTGTGCAGCAGCTCCAGCCATCCGGCCACCCAGCCACTCATCCCGGACTCCCCCAGCAGAACTGCACTGGGACCCACCCTACCTATCCATCACGCCGTCCACACCATCCGGACGCCGCGTTCAGCCCGCTGGCCGCACAGGCCCATCCCACAGGACACTCTGCGGCTCCGGCCTCCTACCGGATCCATAATCTCACCGGATCCATCCTCTTGCCCATCATCGTAGCCAGACGGGGTACATAGCGCTCGGACAGCCCGCGGCTCGGTCCTAGCCAGCGACCATCTTGGTACTCCCTAGCATCCGGACGGCCCGCAGCTCGGGCCTAGCCGGCGGCCATCTTGGTCCTCCCTCCTGAGGCCACAAGCACTCCACCGGCCCTCGGTGAACATTCCCACCACCTCCAGGTAGGACCCACCATCCCATGGACCCCCTCTCTGTTTACAGTCCCGAACCCACCACTACCCCCCCAGGGCACCACCGCAGCCGCCGTCCAATCACCCTGTTCTCCAGCCGCTAGACTCAGGGGACCGTCCATGGCTGCGGCCCAGCTCCGGCCAGCCAGCCACCTCATACCCCTCCCACACTTGTCCAGCGGCCCCCATGCCCCTCTACACCTGGAACACCCCCTCCTCGATACTGGACCTCACTGCAGGGGCACAGGTTGACACCGGAGACCATGATATCCATGGCTCTGGCCCTGCCCAGTGTCCATCTTAGATCCTCCTAGACGCAGGCGCAGCACCAGTCCAACCAGTAAGTAGTGGCCAGATCCCCCTCACCCCTCCACTGCCCCCCCATCCCCTCCTCTCTCCCGTCTTTCTTCTGGACCATCCTATACAGGTAAGCCCACCGGGGTACCCTAGCAGGTGATCCAGGGTCCTCCAGTCCGAGGAGGGGGGTCAGGAAGGAATTTTTTTCCTCTGCTGTAGCAATTGGCCAGCTCAGCTAGGGGTTTTTCGCCTTCCTCTGGATCAACAGGAGGGCGGTAGATAGCCCCTTCATCACCTCCTCCAGAACTTTCCGCACCATCATCCAGCCCGTCAACTACACTACTCCAGTAGCAGTGGCAGCCATCTGATCCCTCCATCCCCCAGAAAACTCATCATCGCTACATCAGTACCATAAAATGGGCACAATCATACAGGATTGTGTGAATGATTCTGCGCAACATAAAATAAATAAATAAATAAATACTCTGCACACCTTAAAAGTAAATAGACAATCCCCTAGTGAGGTAGAGCAATATGTGCAGATAGAAAAATAAATATATAAATAAAGTGCATCAAGGTGAAAAAAGTGCTCATCAATAAAAGTCACTCAATAATGACAAAAAACATAAACTGTGACTGGTGGGTGAACAAGTGTTGCTAGGTGATCTGGTGACTGTTCGTGGTATCGGTTACCCACTGGGGGCTCCCAGAACTCTCACCTCTATGGCACAATAAAAGTGCCTGTGTGCTTCCAATGGATCCGTGATTCCTCTGGTGCAGTAGTGATGATGGCGTCCTGATCCTTCTGGAGGGAGGGGGGCGTCACTTCCACCACTTCATAGGGCCTTTTTTCCACAGTAGGGATGTCTAGGTGCTTCCAGTAGATCAGTGATGGTGATGGTATGCTAATCCTTCTGCGGGACAGGGCCGTGAAACTAGGAGCATTCACCTCTGAAACCCGCGCGATCTCCTGTGGAGTCCCTCAGGGTTCACCCTTGTCACCAGTGCTATTCAACATCTACATCCGCCCACTCCTCAAAATCATCAGAAAATTGGACCTCTGCTTCCACTTATACGCTGATGACACCAAACTCTACTTTTGCATCGCCGGACAAAAAGATCACCATCAGCAATTTGAGAAATGCCTCACTTTGACAGATGACTGGATGACCATTAGCTCCCTCAAACTCAACGGTTCAAAAACAGAACTTCTTCTCCTACACGCTAACCAAAATTTCAAAACCAAGACTCCGTGGACACCTCCCACCATCTTTGGACAGACCATCTCTCCAAGCACCAAAGCCAAGAATCTCAGAGTCATCTTTGACTCAAAAATGACAATGGATGCACAAATAGGATCAGTAGTTAGCGGATCTCACCATCTCCTTCGCCTGCTACGTAGATTCATCCCAGAAGAGGACAAAGCAGCAGTAGTTGGAACAATCATTAATTCCTGACTTAACTACGCAAACTCGCTCTACATAGGATTACCCCAATATCAGCTTGCGCGCCTACAACTCATCCAAAACGCGGCGGCAAGACTGCTAACAGGCAAAAAACCCTGGGAGTCCATTTCCCCATCCCTGAGGAGCCTACATTGGCTAACCGTAAAGAATCGGATCACATTCAAGACCCTCTGCCTCACCCACAAATGCATACAAGGAAACGCTCCTCAATACCTTCGAGAGAAAATGAAACACTACACACCTAATCGCAATCTTCGATCATGTAACCAAAACCTCCTCCTCATTCCCAAATACCGCTACAAAGCAAAGGGAGAACGAAGATTCACAGTCCAAGGACCTCGGCTATGGAACGCTCTTCCGACTTACATCCGCATGGAAGAAAACCATCAGGCCTTCCGGAAAAAACTCAAGACCTACCTCTTCTAAGAAGCTGACAACACAGAACGCATCTAGCGTCTTGAGGCGATTCAGTTCGCATTTGCAGCGCTTTACAAATCATTCATTCATTCACCCTGAACACACCATCCCCACTGTGAAACATGGTGGTGGCAGCATCATGTTGTAGGGCAACTGAGTGTACAGGGGTAAACTGGGACAATTAGAAATATGCATAATAAACACAGGTATGGGGAAATGAGCAGAAAAACTCCAGTGTGAATAGGGTCTAATAGGTTTGTGTTAACACAAATTACATGTGTTGGAGTGCCGCAGTGCCATTCACTCTCAATTACACCCCAATACATCTGTGTTACAGTGCACTATAATGCATTGGCAGGCAATGCACTAGTAAAAATGCAGCAGTGTGATTTTTGGTCCATGGTGGTGCATTAGGCAGCCTGTTTAAATGAACAGACTGTCTTTATGCAAAGCATGTTATTATGCAATGTAATCCATGTTAAATGCACTGCAACAGATTTGATGTGAATGGGCCCTTAAATGACCTGTCCATAGGGCAACCCTTATAAGTTAATTGCCTTCCTCCCAAACTGGCCCTCATGAATGTAGTAGATTGTAAGCTCCTTCAGTGCACACAGACTGATGTAAATTGTTCTAAGTGCTCTGTAAAGAACTGTGCAATAAGTCAGTGGTGTATAAACACAGGACATAAAATAGGTACTTTCCAGTGTTTTGATGAGGGATGAATCTAAAGCTTTAAATTTACAAAATTTAAATAACTAAAGACAATTTTTTTAAAAATTTTGAACAGAGTGGAGAGTGATTAAAGCACCTTTCAGTTTTTACTGCTGTCTGTTCCCTATTGGGGAGATCATGTCCTTCAAAGTGAAGTAAAAGAAAATCCCAAATTTTGGGTTATCCGCTGAACAGCAAGAGTGGAAATCTTCTAATGGAGACACAAAAGTTTTGATGACAACCAGGGATGCCCTCACTTTGGAGAAATTTACACTTGCTCCCTAATTGGTATTTGGACAGGATATAAAGGTATATTTCCCAATTGGACAAAGATGGCAAATCATAAAAAAAAAATTGACTTTAACCCCTCACGCCAGTGGTACGCATATATGCAGCCTCTCGGCGAGCGGCCACATATATGCGTACCAGAGCTGTGCACGCCACTTGCGATCGAGAGCTTTCCCATCATGTGACAGTTGTTACAGCCAATCCTGGCGGTCACATGATAAGAAACCCTGCTCCGCCTCCCAGCATCAGAAACCTCTTAAAGGGCCGGGAGGCACCAGCATTAAGGTTCTTGCATAAGCCCAGTCATAACTGGTTCTCTTCAAGGAATCTGCAAGATATGATCTATGTGTTTTTGTTTTTGTTTTTTATATTTCAATTTTCTTGAGCTTTAGGACATGCTTATCAACAGAAAAAAAATAAAATCTTACAGGACTTTAGTGGCTTGACATGAAAGGTTTCATTAGAGATGGATAGAGCATAATTATGTTTTGCCCCTATCTAGTCTGGATCAGAAGCTGGGATGGCTCTGCTAGCTATACAGCAGGTTTACAATGTAGACTGATGACTAGGGATGTTCTATAGAGCAACACTACAATGCACACAATCAGCTGGAAGGATAACAAAGAGGTGCATGGATTTCAGCTGATGCTGTACTTGTGACTTCTTTGCAAAACCATCAGTGGCCATTGTCCTCTAGTGCTGATCGGAGCTGCAGGATGATGGAGAGAACGTGGGGACATGTGGTATACCTTACTCATATAGCAAGAAACCTGAATCGCAGCAGGGCTCATTCAGGCACCACAGGAGTTAGTCTACCCCACTTCTACAATATGACTTGCACCTCTCCTTCAGAAAAAAGAATTTACAGTAAATGCACCACACAACAGGGCTGTAGATTCTCCCTCCAGGAAAGATGAAATCCTGGGAAGATTGCTTTGCAAGCATCATGCATATCCTCTGCTCGGTACAGGTCAGAAAAAATCCTGTAGGGTCTCTGCTAAAAGCTGATCTAATATTAAAGTTCAGGTCTGCCTTAAAAAAAATAAGGGGTTAGGAAGGTGCACAAGGGTGTTTAAAATCTGTTTAGCACTTTTATAAACTAGGTCACGTTCAATTTATTAAAACTGATGGCTGAGTTTTTAAGTGCATCGTTATGCCTGCAAATACCTGCATTAGTCTTGAAACTGAGTTATGTACCCCATAGAGCCCCTGGAATCCTAGAACCCAGTCTGTACATGGATTCTCCATTTCATCTGTCATGCAAGGCCTTAATAATCAGTACAGGCTCTGACATTTGACAGCCGAATGATGGAGCAGTGGTGGTCAAGTTTCTTAATATGGTGGGCTTCAAATGTGGTCCTCAATATCACCAAATGGCTGCACATAAAATTCAGTGAATATTTAGCATAAGAAACAGCAGACACACAACAGGATACAAGAGATGGTTGGAGACTGCAGACAATGGCACAGGAGACATTCAAGGACTGCAGACATGATGCACGAGATGGTCAGAGACTACATACATGATTCAAGAAATGGTCAGAGACTGCAGATATGATACAAGAGATGATCAGATGATCACAGACTGCAGACTTTGTACAAGAGATGGTCAGAAAGTGTGGACATGATGTTCGAGATAGTCAGAGACTGCGGACATGATGCTAGAGATAGTCAGAGACTGCGGACATGATGCTAGAGATGGTGAGAGACTGCAGACATGATACAAGAAATAGTCAGAGACTGCAGACATGATACAAGAAATAGTCAGAGACTGCGGATGTGGTACAAGAGATATTCAGAAACGGTGGACATGATGCAAGAGATGGTCAGAGAGTGTGGACATGATGCTAAAGATGGTCATAGATTGCAGACATGATACAAGAAATGGTCATAGTCTGCAAATATGATACATGAGATGCTAAGAGACTGCAGATAGGATGCTAGATTGATACATGAGATTGTCAGAGGCTGAGAACCTGCTAATAGGAGTTGTTGTAGACTGGGGATAAGCTTCAGGACATATATTACATGAGACTGCTAAAAATCACTGCTATAACAGGGCGGTAGGGAAGCACAGATTACTCTCTGTAGGAGCCCTGAAGGCTGCACAAAGAGTGTCATGGGCCATAGGTTGGGCACCAGGGGGCATACACAGTTGAAGTAAATATATTTTTACTATTTCACCTTTTAAAGAGATTGAAATTCTGTTCAGCCCATCTTACACTCTATAACCCTGCACAGAGAGACAGGCAGGTGACTTCTGGTTTCACCAATGCAGCTTTAAATATGTAATTCCTCTGGCTCTAGTCTGCTTAATGCCAGATGACCAAGCATTATCACCTCTGTCCAATGTGCAGGGATGCTAAAATAGGAGGTAGCATCACTGACTCGGATAATTGAATGGGATAAGGAGGCCGGGTGGATGCTAAATATGCATTTTCTGTAACCGTGGATTCGCAGCAGAATGTTGCAAAATTCAGTTAGCCGCAAAACTACCAACTTCACTTTTCGGGCAAAATTTTGTCAATGTTTGCTTCCAATGTACTCCAATGCATTCTGCTGCAAATCATCGTTCATCTCTATTTGTAAGCAATCTTCCATTCTAGCATCATCTTCTGCTGTAATTATCACCATCTTTCAGTGTCAATATCACCATCTTTTCAATAGCCATATAAATTTGGGACTGATCTCACTGGGTAGGACATAAAGAGGAAAATCTACACAATAGACAATATACTTAGCAAAAAGTGCCTTTAAATTTGTCTGAATGCCAGCAGAGGGTGCTGCAGCACAACACATACCAAGTTGTTCAGCTAGGTGCTTTCCTTTCTCTGCAGGTATCACTCTCTCATCCTCCATGTCACACTTATTTCCAACCAATATGACCTGTGCATTGTCCCAGGAATAGGTTTTTATCTGTGTAGCCCTAAAAAAAAAAAAAAAAAGAAGACAACGTAGTTTAAGGAATCAATTATTAGACTTTAGTATAGATTTCATATGCAATGCCTGCAGGGTCTGCAGGCCTACAGGTGCCAAATTACATCCCTCCTTACCATCCAAGAAAGCTGGCTTGGTGGCATCTAAGACCTTTCCTGCAGGGAGTTATTTCATATACGGAAAGAAACTTCCATTGACATTTATTCAAAAAATGAACAGCTGAGATAATATATTTAATGTGGTGCAATAATACAATGACAACATTTTGCACTTGTCTTGTTCATAATTTAACTTAAAGAGGAACTGCAGTCTGCTCACATAATTTGTAATAAATAGATCTTTGCCATTCTGAAGCTTCCCTCCAAACACTTTGCATATTATTATATATATACTGTGATTCTGTACTTGCCAAATATGCTGCAGAAATATCCCTCCACTGAGTCTGACTGCAATCTGGCAGCTGAAGCTGCTGCCTGTTCACTTCTTTTATTTACACAGAGGCACACCTCCAGCTGTGCAGCTCTCATTGGCCCTCTTATGTTTTATCCCCCCTCCCTTCCTGGCAATCTCTCTCTCTCTCTCTCTCTCTCTCTCTCTCTCTCTCTCTCTCTCTCTCTCTCGAGAGAGAGAGAGAGAGAGAGAGAGAGAGAGAGAGAGAGAGAGAGAGAGAGATCATAAGCCTAGGCTTTTTTTACAGACAAGAAACAGGAAGTGGGCTGTATAAAGGTATTTACTGGCAGAAAAAAAAATGTTTTACTATCCAAAGTTAAAACAACACGGTCAGAAGATTTAATAGATAGCGTCAAAGACATCTAGTGTGAATGAGGCCTCAATACCCAATCCCAATAATATTATTTTTTTCAGTAAAAAAGTATAAAAGGTCTTACTGAGATCTTTTATCCAAAACATGACTGAAACCAAACCAGTAACAAAATTAACAAATGGCATGCCTTATTTACCATCAAAACTGCATAGTTTTCCCCATCTACTGTACAGTGCCTTGAAAAAGTATTTATACTCCTTGAAATTTTCCACATTTTGTAATTTTACAACCAAAAACATAAATGTATTTTATTTGAATTTAATGTGATAGACCAACACAAAGTGGCACATAATTGTGAAGTGGAAGGAAATGATAAATGGGTTTCAACATTTTTTACAAATAAAATATCTGAAAAGTGGGGCGTGCATTTGTATTCAGCCCCCTTTACTCTGATACCCCTAACTAAGAAATCCTGTTTGCAGTTTGCGAGAAGCCATGTGGGAGACACAGCAATAATGTGGAAGAAGGTGCTCTGGTCAGATGAGACCAAAATTGAACTTTTTGGCCTAAAAGCAAAACGCTATGTGTGGCAGAAAACTAACACTGCACATCACCCTTACCACACCATCCCCACTGTGAAACATGGTGGTGGCAGCATCATGTTGTGGGGATGCTTTTCTTCAGCAGGGACAGGGAAGCTGGTCAGAGTTGATGGGAAGATGGATGGAGCCAAATACAGGGCAATCTTATGCCGCGTACACACGACCGGATTTTCCGGCAGAAAAGGTCAGACGGAACGAATCCGTCGGACATTTCGATCGTGCGTGGGCTTCAGCAGACCTTTTATGTCGAAAAATCTGACGGACCTTAGAAATAGAACATGTTTCAAATCTTTCCGATGGACTCGATTCCTATTGAAAAAAACGTTTGTCTGTATGTTAGTCCAACGGACCGAAAATGATGCTAGGGCAGCTATTGGCTACTGGCTATTGAACTCACTTTTCTAGTGCGGTCGTACGTCATCACGTTCGAAACGATCGGACTTTGGTGGGATCATGTGTAGGCAAGTCCGTTTCGTCGGAACTTCGTCGAAAAGTCCTTCGGAGTTCAGTCCGACGAGAAGTCCGCTCGTGTGTACGTGGCATAAGAAGAAAACCTGTTAGAGTCTGCAAAAGACTTGAGACTGGGATGGAGGTTCACCTTCCAGCAGGACAATGACTCTAAACATACAGCCAGAGCTACAATGGAATGGTAAGGATCAAAGCATATTCATGTGTTAGAATGGCCCAGTCATAGTCCAGACCTAAATCCAATTGAGAATCTGTGGCAAGAATTGCTGTTCACAGACGCTCTCCTTCCAATCTGACAGAACTTGAGCTATTTTGCAAAGAAGAATGGGCAAAAATGTCACTCTCTAGATGTGCAAAGCTGGTAGAGAGATCCCCAAAAAGACTTGCAGCTGTAATTGCAGCAAAAGGTGGTTCTACAAAGTATTGATTGAATACAAATGCACGCCACACTTTTCAGATATTTATTTGTAAAAATTTTGAAAACCATTTACCATTTTGCTTCCACGTCACAATTATGTGCCACTTTGTGTTGGTCTATCACATAAAACTCCAATAAAATACATTACTCTTAGATTGTAAGCTCTAAGGAGCAGGGCCCTCTGATTCCTACTGTATCAAAGTGTATTGTATTTGTACTGTCTACCCTCAAGTTGTAAAGCGCTACGTAAACTGTTGGTGCTATATAAATACTGTATAATAATAATAATAATAATTTACGTTTTTGGTTGTAACGTGACAAAATATGGAAAATTTCAAGGGGTATGAATACTTTTTCAAGGCACTGTATGTTTACTTGTGAGGAGCACTGCCAATTACAACCCCAACCAAGACAGAGATAAGGAATCTTTTCAGTTTAAAGCAGAGTTCCACCCATTTAAAAGTCAGCAGCTACAAAAAGTGTAGCTGCTGACTTTTAATAAATCGGACACTCACCTGTCCCAGGGTCCAGCGATGCGGGCTCACGAAGCCTCGCTCCTCTCCGAGGCGCCGACATTCTAACTGCGCATGCGCGAGCCGCTCTGCTCGCTGTGAATGGTCGAGCAATCTTCTGGGACCTGTGACATGTCCCAGAGGATTGCAGGGAGGGAAGGGGGAGAGGTGATCTTCCTTCCGGTGCCGTGGAGCCCGGGGAGTAAGTGGGAGCTGAGTGCCCATAAAAACTGGGTATCGGCTCCCCCCCCCCCTAAAAAAAATGACATGCCAAATGTGGCTTGTCAGGGGGTCACCATCACTTAAAGCGGAAGTTCCATTTTTGGGTGGAACTCCAGTTTAAGGTATAACTATAGCCAAGATTTTTTTTTATCTATTTTTAAATCATTTGGAGAAACCATAGAGTAGCTTTGTGAAAGGTCACAGCAATAAATGGCTTGGAAGTGCAGGAAGATTGGTTACTAGTCAGGATCTATTTTGGTGACATTTATAAAATGTGACTCTTCCTAGAACATTTACAATTTATAAGCTTTCAGCAATTTGGACATCACAGAACGAGTTCAGACCAAGAAATACAAAGAGACTTTATTTGCTTTGTCTAGAAAAAGTGCTCCTTGCCTACCATTATCTCCAATTTGTTTTACAAAGATTTTATTGTAACAAGATGTGCAACATAGATACAGATGCACTGCAATGTATTCAAGCATAGGAAAAAATATAAAATTATACTTTAATGCCATGGTACATCTGTCCATAAAAAGTAGCACATTATTATCGTTGTAAACACTTATACCCAGCTAAGTGACTAGCCACAGGTAATACACAAAGATTAAAGTATAGTCAAAGCTATTTTAGTCATACTTCTCCTTTCGATCACATGAGTGTAGTTCGTTCTGCACTCCTGTGACCCGTTTTCAGCAGACAGCAGATTGAAACCTGCTATCCGCTGACGTCACAGAGCCAGTCCAGCCTGAACCAGCCCCTCCCGCTCCCTCCACAGCTCAGCCTTCCAGTGAGCACTGGAGGGGAGAGCAGAGAGCCGGTGATTGACAGTCATGGCTCTCTGCCCAGAGCGGAGAGGAGAACTGAGTGACCAGTCCCAGAAGGAGACAGATGCAGCATTGGATCGATGCTGCATCCACCTAGGTGAGTATGTTTGTTTTCTTAAAAAACCCCTTACTTCTCTTTTAACCTCTTGGCATTCATGCTATAGCCGAATGACGGCCACAGTGTGGACCTGAATTGACGGCCTCCCCTGTGCACGCCCCTGTGCGCCCCCTGCAGGTCGCGCGCTGTGATCACCGAGTCACTGAGACTCGGGTGATCACAGATCTGAGTAAGGGGTTGGTCAGCGTGAGGAGAAAAAAAGCCGATCACTGGCTTATCTGCAAGGGACATTGGTCCCGAAGAGGAAGAGGCAATTATGCCTCATCTGTGCCCACCAGTACCAGTACCCCCTGCCAGTGCCACCTGCCAGTGCCCACAGTGCCACCTATCAATGCCCACAAGTACCACCTATCAATGCCCACCAGTAGTGCCAATCAGTGCCACCTAGCAGTGCTGCCTATCAGTGTAACCGATCAGTGCCCATTATTGCCACCCATCAGTGCCCATCACTGCCACCTATTGGTGCCCATCAGTGCCGCCTCATCAGTGTACATCAATGAAGAAGAAAAAATACCTGTTTGCTAAATTTTATAGCAAAATATTAAAAAAAGAAAAAAAAATTGAATTCGATCTTTTTACATTTTTTTAACAAAAACTAAAAACCGCAGAGGTGATCAAAATACCACCAAAAGAAAGCTCTATTTGTGGGGAAAAAAAATGATAAAAATTTCATTTGGGTACAGTGTAGCATGACCGCGCAATTGTCATTCAAAGTGCATCAGTGCTGAACGCTGAAAATTGGTCTGGACAGGAGGGGGGTTTAAGTGCCCAGTAAGCAAGTGGTTAAACAAATCCTCCCACATTAGTTGTACCTTTTTATCTGAAGCCCTCTCTCCTTTACATCCATTCAAAGTGTACAGTTTACACAACATTCCTTCGCTCCAGAAGGCAGAGGCAGGGATCTGATGTCACACAGCACAGTATAGAACAGGAATAGGAGTGTATTCCGAGACCTGGAGTGGAGGAAGTGGACACCTGTCTCCTCAACACAGTCTCAAAGGAAAACATGCACAGCGAGGTTGTCATTCACCGTCTGTGTGCTGGGGGAGGAAGGGGAGAGGGCATCTCTCCCAGGATTCCCTGGGGTTGGCATAGACCAGTGATGGCAAACCTTGGAACCCCAGATGTTTTGGAACTACATTTCCCATGATGCTCAACTACACTGCATAGTGCATGAGCATCATGGGAAATGCAGTTTCAAAATGTCTGGGGTGCCAAGGTTTGCCATCACTGTCCTAGACTGTCAGAAGTGACTCATGCAAATGGCAGAGGAATGACTGAGCAGACAGCAATCACAGTAGGTGCTTTGGATCAAGGCAAGTATACACTATATAACAATATGCTCTGTTCATTTTTCATTCCAGAGGTTTACAACCACTTTAAGGAAAGGGAGAATAAGTTATAACATTTAGCACTCAGGTTAAATCATCAGTAAATTTGGAAACTAAAATCTTGAAAGAGGACTAAGGAATGTGATAATTTTATTATTTGCAATACACGGTTTTATTTTTGTGCACACTGCAATGCTTTATCTGTGCAAGGGAGTTAAAAAAAAGGCTTAATTGAGGCATATTTCAGGATTCTTTACTGTAGGGGCTGTGAAAACATGGAATAGTCTTCCTAAGACAATAGATTGCTTTAACCACTTCAGCCCCGGAAGATTTTACCCCCTTTCCTGACCAGAGCACTTTTTTCAATTCGGCACTGCGTCGCTTTAACTGCCAATTGCGCGGTCGTGCGACATGGTACCCAAACAAAATTGACGCCTTTTTTTCCCAACAATAGAGCTTTCTCTTGGTGGTATTTGATCGCCTCTGCGGTTTTTATTTTTTGCGCTATAAACAAAAAAATGCGTCAATTTTGAAAAAAAACACAATATTTTGTACTTTTTGCTATAATAAATATCCCCATTTTTTAAAAAAAAAAAACGAATTTTTTTCTCAGTTTAGGCCGATATGTATTCTTCTGCATATTTTTGGTAAAAAAAAAAAAAAAAAAAATCGCAATAAGCGTATATTGATTGGTTTGCGCAAAAGTTACAGCGTCTACAAAATAGGGGATAGATTTATAGCATTTTTATTATTATTTTTTTTTTTTACTAGTAATGGTGGCGATCTGCGATTTTTATCGTAACTGCGACATTATGGCGGACACATCGGACAATTTTGACACATTTTTGGGACCACTGGCATTAATACAGCGATCAGTGCGATTAAAAATGCATTGATTACTGTAAAAATGTCACTGTCAGTGAAGGGGTTAACACTAGGGGGGGGTTAAGGGGTTAATGTGTTCCCTAATCTGTGTTCTAACTGAAGGGGGGAGGGGACTGTGTAGGGAAGAGATAGATCGCTGTTCATACTTTGTATGAACAGACGATCTGTCACTTCTCCCCTCAGAGGACCGGAATCTATGTGTTTACACACAGAGATCTCGGTTCTCGCCGTGTTTCGAGCGATCGCGGGAGCCTGGTGGTCATCGAGACCGCCGGGCACTTGCGTCAGCTCATGGGGCAAGCAGCGGCCGCGCGCGCGCCCCTAGTGGCTGCCTCGGGAACCGACGTAACATGACAGTGATTCGCGCAGCCAAGCCATGTTGCCGCAGTACAACTGCAGCGGCTTGTCGGTAAGTGGTTAAAAAGGGATACATGTGTTTCTAAATGAACAAAATATAAATGGCTACTAATATTTGTTTGGAAAAAAACATTATAGAGCGTTGTTTTAGGGGGTTACCAATTGCCTTTAAAGGCTTGTACACACTATAAGAAAAATCGGGCCAACATTTTCATCTGAGGAATGATCGTACGGTTTTCTGATAGTGTGTACACAACTTTTGACAGCTAATTCCGACCTTCCGAACGAAAATTTCTGAAGTAACAAACGCCAACTTTTTTTCCTATGGACCAGAATGGACGATTATCGTTTAATGTGTACTGTTTTTGTACGATTAGCGTTTGAGAAAATTTAGAAACTAAAGACTGTGCATGATTTGAAACCATAAACAACAAACAAAAGCCTTTGTCATACGAGACTTTTCATACATTATTTACTTCCTCTGTTCCGACTTGCTGGGAAACAAGGAAAATCAGATGATTGTTCGCACAATTTTCTTATAGTGTGTACCCCACTTCAAGCGGAGTACCAGCCTCCAAAAAGTTTTTTTTTTTAAAGTCAGCAGCTACAAGTACTGTAGCTGCTGACTTTTATTAAGGACACTTACCTGTCCAGGAGCCCACAATGTCAGCCCCCCAAGGTGGATTCGTCCACAACTAAGGGCGTGGAGGCCGATTTCCATTACAAATAAGGGAAACCAGCAGTGGAGCCTTCAGGCTTCACAGCCGGTTTCCTACTGCACATGCGCGAGTAGCGTGGCGCTTTCTGAATGGGCACCTTGTCTTCTGGGACACGCACAGGTCTCAAGACAGCGGGGAAGAAGGCGGAGGGCTTGCGGCAGAAGAGGAAATTACATACTTTGCCGCGGCCCGGCTAGGACGGAAGTACACTTTGTACTTCTTAAAAGATAGGACAGAAAAAAAAAAAAATGATATATATCCAAAAACGAGGGGTGGAGGGGTGGTCTTTAGTTTAAGACCACCTCGTAAAGTTGGGTGGAACTCCGCTTTAAGGGTTATGAAATAGCTTTCCCTTGTTGGAACGACTTCATTTTAGAAGGGTTTCTCATCTTTCACTGAATGGTTGAACCTGTCTACTTCACCCCGAACAGCTATGTAACATATCCTCATGTGCTTTTCAGGACTGAACCCACTCCCTCGTAACCCAAAGGGGAATCCATTGCTGTACCTTCACTGCCATCCAGTAGCAATATTTGTATCCTCTTCTAAGGGCCAATACATGTTTTCTCTTCAACTGAGCTACTAATGTCAATGGTCCAGGTGTCTTCTCTAGAAGTATACTTGGGGAATGTACTTGAGCTAGTGACAACAGCAACTCATTTAATATGTTGGTATTGTCAGAGGTGTAGAGCCCCCCCCCCCCCCCCCCCAGTCAATGACTAGGCAGGTAATCAAACTCTGTCCTCCAATAAAAATGAGGAGATCCATTTTAAAGCCAACCCATACTTCATGTCATCTTAAAACCAAACTCCAGATACACTCAATGGTTTTAACAGTAAAGAACTGTTAATCCATCACCCCCTCTCCATATTAAAATTTGCATGCCCTTATTGCTATATAGAATCCTGGCTGTCAAGCCACAAGTCCACTGGTTTCTCAGACAACAGCATATGATGTAATTATGTTTGTCATACAAACTGAAACAGGATTGCACAGCGGCCAACTAGGAATAATCCAAGCAATTGATTGACAAAAAAAGCAAATTGTATAGCGCCACCTTACAAAATAATGTAACAATAATAATGTCCAAATGCTATTACAAACAAAAAGTCCTACATACTGTTTCCACTGTGGACAAAAAACAAAACAGTCTTCCACCACCTTCCTGTGTATGCTCACTCTTCTTTTCATTAAAGAACTAATCACCACCTCCGCATGAAATCAAAACTCACCAGAACAAAAGGCTGTCATAACAACAGCATAAACACTCATGATACATATAAGGTCCTCCCAGATCACATGCATCAATCCTCCATTGAAGTGCTATTCAATGACACCTCAGAGTGGTCTCCGGCTATGATAAATAAAGCTCGCCAAGAGCCACACATAGTGCAGTATTTTTATTTAAAATTATGTATAAAAACATCCAAAATAAAATAGCAATAATTCACAGTAATGGCCGCTGCAGACCCGGGATCACGCAGCGCTGTGACAGCAGCACCAGAAGCTCCACCCAACAGCAGCTTCCTACAATTGGACGTCATCAAAGGGGATATTACCCCTTGGTAATGTCCGATTGGACGAAATTCATCAGGATGGAGTTTCTGATTTGCCCTCTGCTTGCTATTTTGTTTGATCACAGCTTCCAAAGTTCAGATCCTTTTCAACACAGTGAACATGTGAAGATAGAAACCTGAGCGCTGCCATTTTTAATTTGTTTTTAAAGATGCAGGCTTCAAAAATGTAAATCGGGTGCCACCCCCTATCCATGCATCCGGCCCCTAATCTACATACAGGGCGCCGGATGCATGGATTCCAATGGAGGCGGTGGGGTTTTTTTGCACGTGATTAGAGCCAGAGCCTCTAATAGGCTTCAAACAAAGGTGGGCTGGGGCACAGAGCACTTGGCTCCGAGCCCACCCAGTTGTGTGACAATAGCGAATGAATATTTGATTCTCCTCCCAGCCAATCAGGAAGCGTGTCAGAGTCCCCTGGGCAGGACATCTGCCTCCTAAGGTAAGGCCCATCTCCCGTGGCGGGGGGAGTGTTCCCGGTGTTCCCTGCGTCGATGTCCATTTCCGGGGGGGGGGTGATCCGGCTTAGTCTCCCACTGAGAGGGGGGGTGCTGGTGTTGGTTTGCCACCCCCAAATTATCGAGCACCAGCCGTCACTAATCATGACCCTAGCTTCACTACCTATTGAGTCACAGAACTGACAAAATGGGAGTTCGTACTTTATTGACAGCATGCCTTTTCAAAGTAGGATGGCAACCCTAGGCCCAATAGCTCAGCTCCCCCTTGCTCCCTCTTTCACAGCACCTGCTCTGAGTTTAAATTAGTGATTGGAAGGGTGCCGAGTCACTGCTGGGAGGGGGAGCATGGAGAAATCACATGCTCACAGAATGCTTCGGCTGACTTCAATGCTTCTGCTGTTTAAGTAAGAATTGCTACACTATGCCTGCAGCTACAGGTGTCAACAACGGCTTGTTTTAAAGAATAAGTTCACCTTTTCAGAAAAAATAATAAATGCACATTTTTTGTTGCAAGAGCTTGGAAAGCAGATGGTCAGCATATCAGGTGACCCATACATCCAGGTAAGGTACATACGGGTAAGTTGATACTCCCTAACAGGAACACTCAATGAGCTACCACAGCGCCATGGTAGTTCATTGAGAACTACAAGTTGAAAGCCGCTAAGGATGTCGGGGCTTGTAGTTCATTTAGACACACGGAGCTGTTTTTTAAACAGTGGCGGCTGGTGCAAGGAACTTCTCTCCGTACTGCTGCCACAGGGGGGGAGGCCGCGGGCGGCGGCTGCAGCACTGGTATCATGTTACATGTTTCACCCTAAAATCGGTTGGAACATGTAAGGCCCCTTTCACACACGTCGCCTCCATTGATCCCCGCTGAACAGGTGGATGACAGGTCCATCTCCGCGCACTGTGCAGAGACGGACCTGTCAGAGTCCCACTCTCCTCTATATCCTGTCCGTTTTCATCTGATCCGATAGCGGTGGATGTCAGCGGATATGTCACCGCTGACATCTGCCGCTCCATAGGGGTGAATGGAGGGTCCGATCAGGTCCCCCTAAAAAACTGACAGGCGGACCCGATCGGACAGCCCGTGTGAAAGGCCCCCAACATGTTTCCAAAGGTGAGCTTATCCTTTAAAGCTCATTCACTGTGTTTGTTGAGAATGTGTAAATAATTGAATGTCTATAGCAGGGAAATGCAATTAGCGGACCTCCAGCTGTTGCAGAACTACAAATCCCATGAGGCATAGCAAGACTCTGACAGCCACAGACTCTGACAGCCCAGAGGCAGAGGCATGATGGGACTTTTAGTTTTGCAACAGCTGGAGGTCCGCTAATTGCAGATCCCTGCTCTATAGCATAAGTGCTCAACCTGTGGCCCTCCAGCTGTTGCAGAACTTTAAGTCCCATGAGGCACTACAAGGCTGACCGTTACAAGCATGACTCCCAAAGGCTGAGGCATGGTGAGACTTGCAGTTTTCCGCAACAGCTGGAGGGCCACAGGTTGAACTGCCACTGTCTACTCTATAGCCTTTCAACAGTTACAGCCTAAGCTATGTTAGTAGTTCAGCTGGAATAGCAACATAAGAAGTAAACAAGAGGGCCTCAAAGCTCACTTTTCTTAGATAAATGCTGCCATCTAAAGCATTGGCCTTTGCTCAAGTGACCTCTATTATTATTATTATTATTATTATTATACAGGTTTTATATAGCGCCGACAGTTTACGCAGCGCTTTACAACATTAGGGCAGACAGTACAATTATAATACAGGGGGGAATCAGAGGGCCCTGCTCTTTAGAGCTTACAATCTAGGAATTGAAGTGAGAGATCAGCCAATGTGAAATCTGATTATTTCCCCAATAACAAATCATATGACCAAAACACGATGGCTTGGAGTCATGTTGCTCAGCACTAAAAGGAGCTTAGAACAGCATTTTCTCTAGGAAATATACTGTATTCATTGGTGTATAACATGCACTTTTTCACCCTGAAAATCGGGTGCAAATAGCGTGTGCGTGTTATATGCCAATTCTTCCATTTTAGCTGCCTCGGAGGGGAGGGGGGCGGGACGAGCGCCGTCAGATTACATACAGTGAGAATTTCCTGTTTACTTGGTGGTTTCTATAATAGGATGTCCCGTCTCCTGGGCTGCTATTGGACCAGTGTTCTGTCTATCATAGGAGATTCTCACTGTATGTAATCTGCCGGCGCTCATTCCACCCCCCTCCCTGTCCCCTCTAGGCTGCAGATGGGCATCGATCAGGCTGCACTAATGGCAATGGTGAGGGTGCTGCATTGAAGGCAATGGTGAGGCTTCTGCATTGAAGGCAATGGTGAGGCTTCTGCATTGAAGGCAATGGTGAGGCTGCTGCATTGAAGGCAATGGTGAGGCTGCTGCATTGAAGGCAATGGTGAGGCTGCTGCATTGAAGGCAATGGTGAGGGTGCTGCATTGAAGACAATGGCGAGGCTGCTGCATTGATGGCAATGGTGAGGCTGCTGCATTGATGGCAATGGTGAGGTTGCTGCAGTGATGGCAAATGTGAGGCTGCATTGATGGCAATGGTTAGGCTGCTGCATTGATGTGGACTGATGAGGCTGCATTAATGGCACTTGTGAGGCAGCAGATGGGCATTGATAAGGCTGCATTGATGGCAATGGTGAGGCTGCAGATGGGCACCGACCCTTATTTTGCTTCAAAGTTCCTTATTTAAAATTTAAGTTTTTATCCTGAAACGTCCCTCTTAAAATGAATGTGCGTTTTATACACCGATAAATATTCGGTATTTTTTTTGCCTATTGCTCTGCCGCATCAGGCAAGTATGTTAACATGGCTTTATATCCAAGTTAAAAAAACGTCAGTCGGGAGGAAGATATCCAGTAATTGTAATTAATATCAAGTTATTTTTATTTTACTATTGGTTATGAGTATTGTTATTATCTGCACTGAAAAATACAAATCAGATCCCCACTGATTTCCAATCACTCAATTTAGTAGATGTGGTAAGGACCACTGCTGGATAAAACTAAACTGTGCACTTGACATTCCTGGAGTATTTATCTTGCAGCTCCACATTGAAATCTACTTACCAGTCTTGGACAGCATTATAGGACTCCTCATTTGTGATGTCATACATCAGTATAAATCCCATTGCACCTCTGTAATAGGCAGTTGTGATAGTCCTGTATCTCTCCTGACCAGCTGTATCCTAAAAAGAAAAAAATTAAAGTAAGAATTTAAATTCTGTAATGTACTTAAAAGGAATGCATAGTGGACGTATATAATATTTCTTTTACAATACCTCGGTATTCAAATACATTTTTAGGTCAGTTAATATGACATATTACATATTAATATTATGTAGTCTTATGTCCTACCAGAAGGTGGCACTCTAATGTTTTAATTACATAACCCTCGGCTGTGCTAAAAGAATCACTTGTCTTCATAGAACTGTCATTAGCGTGTTAACTCTTTCCTTATCAGACATATCAATCTAAGGTTTCTATCAGGCAGATGAAGCTACAAAGCAAGCTGCTCTGCTGTGCTGTTTGTTTTTTCCCTTTTATTACCTGTAGTGTTTTGGGGACCCATGTGTAAATAAAGGGAAAAAACAAAAAAAGCTTAAAGAGATACTAAAATCTATTTTTTTTTTTTTAAGTTTTTATTGTGGTTGAAAAAGACAACTGAAAACATATGTGCGGGCGCAGCCGCTCCACAAACAAAAATGCAAAGAGGTATATAATACAATACAAATTGTTTCTAATATGACAAAGAACAAATTGCTATCGATGCACATCTTGTGCGACTAGAGTCTGGTGAAAGCTACGTGGACAATGTCGATGTAATAAGTCTATTTTTTAAATAAAAAAGAAGTCATACAACTATATTGCACAGAAAGGTCCTTTACCTCCTCTTCTAGCAGTGTCCCCGCTAGCGTTGTCACGTTCTTAAGGTGACTTCTTAGCAAGCCAGGTGCTAAGAAGTCACCCATGTGTACACCCTTCTGAACAGGAGCCCAGGGCTCTGCTGTCCTCAGTTTCTCCTGTAAAAGCAGAAGGGAGGAGAGCTTTGCTACATCTGGAGACATTGCTGGAGTGGTGAACACACCAGGTAAGTGTTTTGAGACTGGGGAGCTAGGACAGATAGTGGGGTGTTTTGTTTTTTTTACCCTAATGCAGAGAATGAATTCAGTTAAAACACTTTAATAGGGCGTACACACGGTCAGACTTTGTTCGGACATTCCGACAACAAAATCCTAGGATTTTTTCCGACGGATGTTGGCTCAAACTTGTCTTGCATACACACGGTCACACAAAGTTGTCGGAAAATCCGATCGTTCTGAACGCGGTGACGTAAAACACGTACGTCGGGACTCTAAACGGGGCAGTGGCCAATAGCTTTCATCTCTTTATTTATTCTGAGCATGCGTGGCACTTTGTCCGTCGGATTTGTGTACACACGATCGGAATTTCCGACAACGGATTTTGTTGTTGGAAAATTTTATCTCCTGCTCTCCAACTTTGTGTGTCGGAAAATCCGATGGAAAATGTCCGATGGAGCCCACACACGGTCGGAATTTCCGACAACACGCTCCGATCGGACATTTTCCATCGGAAAATCCGACCGTGTGTACGGGGCATAAGACTTTTAAACCACTTTAATCCTCCTGGCGGTAATCCTGAGTGTAGCTCTGGGTTAAATTTCAGTACCATTAGCGGTAACCCTGAGCCACACTCGGGACTGCATTGCAGAATCCTGAAACAACATACAGTGCCTTGCAAAGTATTCACCTCCCTTGGCTTTTTACCTATTTTGTTACAGTACAGCCTTTAGTTCAAATGTTTTTTTAATCTGAATTATATGTGATGGATCAGAACACAATAGTCTAAGTTGGTGAAGTAAAATTAGAAAAATACATATAAAACTATTTTTCAGAAATAAAAAAACGATAATTGTCATGTGCGTATGTATTCACCCCCTTTGTTATGAAGCCCATAAAAAGCTCTGGTGCAACCAATTACCTTCGGAAGTCACATAATTAGTGAAATGATGTCCACCTGTGTGCAATCTAAGTGTCACATGATCTGTCATTACATATACACACCTTTTTGAAAGGCCCCAGAGGCTGCAACACCTAAGCAAGAAATGCAGGCAAACCTATCTACTCCTAAAAATGCTCCCTCCACCCTCTTAATACCCGTGTAAGAAAGATCGGTACTTATGTAGCGTTACCCCACAGGAGGCGCTAATAATTGGGCCTATTTCCCACTTTTACAGCATGCACAGCCACAGTCAGGCATGCAGCATTTTCGCATTCTTCCTCTGGCTCAGGAACCATTCTAGGGGTTTCTTTTTAGGGTTTTTATTGAACAGGAACAATCAATTTGGATAGGGCTGGGAGTATAGGATACACTGAATTGTAAACCAAGTAGATATTGAGGACTGCTAGGCTTCTGGCTGCTCTGTACAAAATGCTGGGTGTATGGCACAACCTTAGATTGCACTGTACTGTCGATTGGCTGTAGAACTCCTGGCTGTATTGCACAGCTCCTGGCTACAATGGATACACTTAATGCTCAACTCCTGACATTATTGCACAGCTTCTGGCTCTTAAGCAGACTTGCACTGCACAGCTTTTATGTTTAAGCTCCCCACAGTCACTTCTCCACTGTATAGCAGGAGTAGCTACTCACGCAGTCCCAGAATAGTGGAGTTTCTTCACAGCTGCCCCTAACCCCCCGATCTGCCTAGCTGGGGCCTTGATGTCTTTACAGGACTCCTGAGGCCTCTCCTCTCTCCAGGGGCGTTGCTAGGTCTACAAAATGTATATGTATATGTGTGTGTGTATATCCCCAGAGAGCCTCCCCCTTGCATCAGGGTTCCCAGAAAGCCTCCTCCTTAAATCGGGGTCCTCAGAGAGCCTCCCCCATGCATCAGAGTCCCCAGAAAGCCTCCCCTCCCCTTGGGGACCCCTGCAGAGACTCGGGGCTATGGGCCTGAGATTCGGGGCTATAGCCCCAAAAGCCACCCCCTAGCGATGCCACTGCCTCTCTCTCTGCCCCAGGGGCAGAGCCTCCAGCCCTGGGGTCTCCTCCTGCAGGATGGACCCTGGAACTCTGCACCTTGGCTACTAGGCCACAAAATAGGTTCTGCAACCCTCTACTGGATACTGGACAACCCCCCTCCAGGGATTGGCCAGAGGTCCATAAATATTCAGGCTGCTTGTTCTGCTCTTCCTCCCACTATACTTCCAGAACCATCCAGAGAGAAGTAGCAGAACAGCATCCTGTGAGACCAAAGCAATTAACCCCTGCTCCTTTGCTTACAGTGAAGCAAACTAAATTTGCCTAATCAGTCTACTCTAACTAGGAGGGTGCTACACTTAGCTATTTTCAGGCCACTCTAGTGCGGTCACGTGATCTCCCTGTATCAGCCAGCTGCAGAGGAGAGAGTGTGCTCGATAATGGCTGGTAATGCCTGAGAGCAGAGACAACACCCATGGGCTCCCAAGGCCCATCCAATGTCAGCGCTCCCTCTTCTCCCTTGCAGCCACCACTGGCTGAGGCAGGGGAGCTGAATCACACAACTAAACTGGAACAGCTTGAAAATAAGTAAGCATACAGATCTTTCTTACGCAGGTTAGTCAGAATACATGTTTGGATGGGGGAAGGGGCATTTTTAAAAGGAGTAGTTATGTTTTGCCTAGAATTCGACTTGAATAATATTGCATGCATTAACCACATACAGGTATCAGAATACAGCATTTTTTTGTGATAGAACATAAACACAGGAATGAATTCCAAGAAACCCCTCAGGCTTTAAGGATACCAATTTTCCATATATGTACTGAAACCACTGATTATTTTAACTGGTAAAAACAGTATTTCTACAACTAAAATAGCAAAATCCTTAAAAAGAAAAAAAATCATACATTGCTCCAGTCAGTGACTTCCCCCCCCCCCCCCCCAAAAAAAAAGCGCAAAGGGGGGGGGGGGTTGGGGAAGCGAGAAGTCAAACTAAATGGGTAATAGCCCTCAACACCTCTACAACTCCCCAAATTGACTTCAACCACACCACTTAAACTGGACTCACTAACAAGTGTGAGCTATTACAGATACTCGTGCCATCAGATCAACAAGTATAAGTACATAACTGGTCCATAGTATGAACTTAGTGTTGAGTTATTCACTTTAAGGTCATCACAGAGGACAAGGGGGCACGCTTTATGTCTGGAGGAAAGGAGATTTAATCTCCAAATAAGGAAAGGTTTCTTCACAGTAAGAGCTGTGAAAATGTGGAATAGACTCCCTCCGGAGGTGGTTCTGTCCAGCTCAGTGGATTGCTTTAGCCACTTCAGCCCTGGAAGATTTGACTGCTCAATGACCAGGCCATTTTTTGCGATTCGGCACTGTGTCACTTTAACTGACAATTGCGCGGTCGTGTGACATTGTACCCAAACCAAATTTTCCCCACAAATAGAGCTTTCTTTTGGTGGCATTTGATCATCTCTGCGGTTTTTATTTTTTGCGCTATAAACAAAAAAAGGGCGACAATTTTGAAAAAACACAATATTTTGTACTTTGTGCTATAATAAATATCCTCTTTTTTTTTTTAAAAAAAAGCACATTTTTTCCCTCAGTTTAGGCCTATATGTATTCTTCTACATATTTTTGGTAATAAAAATCTCAATAAACGTATATTGATTGGTTTGCGCAAAAGTTATAGCGTCTACAAAATAGTGGATAGATTTATGGCATTTTTATTATTTTATTTTTTTTTACTAGTAATGGCGGCGATCTGCGATTTTTATCGGGACTGCGACATTATGTCGGACACATCGGACACTTTTAACACATTTTTTAAACCATTGACAATTATCCAGCGATCAGTGCTATAAACATGCACTGATTACTGTGTAAATGTCACTGGCAGGGAAGGGGTTAACACTAGGGGGCGATCAAGGGGTTAAATGTGTTCCCTCACTGTGTGTTCTAACTGTAGGGGGAGGGCACTGACTATATGAGATGACAGATCGTGGTTCTTAGCCATTAGCAACTCACGATCTGCATCTCCTCTCCTCACAGTACAGGGATTTGTATGTTTACACACACACACACACGTCTCTTCTGCCTCTCGTGCCCGCGATCGCACGTGACCGCCGGCCACGAGCATCGGCACCCCCCGCAATGCAGCAGGCGTGTGCGCGCCTGCTATCCCGCTTAAAAGGAGCCAACGTACAGCTACGACGATCCGCAGGATCGTGCCCACCTGCCGCCGTATAATGACAGCAGTTGGTCGGCAAGTGGTTAAAAAAAAAAAAAAAAAGGGCTGGTTTCTTTCCTAAATGTACACAATAAAACTGGGTACTGACATTTATAGGTAAAATATATATCATCCCCCCCCCCCTTTTTATTGTTTTTTCAACCAGACTAACTATGTAACTAAGTATTGATGCACATCTACAAAACACGTAGAAAATTCCAACGCCCATCACCAACCACATGGCACATGAGAATCTGTCATACGTTATATTTGTTAGTAATATAGTAATATTAGCTCTTAAATATAAGTGGTGTGGTTGAAACCTATTTGGGGGGTTGTACATGTTTTGGGGGCTAGTACCCCTTTAATTTCATACATCGTACATGGTTTAATTTCATGCATCGAAAGTTGGTACCATTGTTCTGGAATACATTCCTATGTCTATATTCCATATACGTTTGGGATGTAGGTACTTGATTTGTGCTGACATTATTGATGCAATAATATATAGTATTCATTATGATAGCAGTTCTTCAAAAATGGTATTTTGAAAAAGAAGGTCACAAAAATTGCTGCTTTAAATGAGGCATTCCAAAGAGTCTACGGTTAATCTATAATCCTCAATCATTATTTTTTTTACATCAAAAGCCAGTAACACAATATATATTTAAATAAATATTTTATGATTGGTGTCTAAATTTCTCAGCTTAGCAGGTTAAAAGCTGCCATTTCACCACAGCAGATCTGTCCTTTTAAACACTCTAAAGGTCCATCTGTATTTCAGTGCAGGTCAAGTCGATCTTTGATGACAAGTCATTTTGCTAATGACCTGATCCATTTGCCTGCAGCTGAGCAGAGCAATTTATACATATCCAGTGATTATGCACAGCAATTAGCGGCATCAGTAAAATGAGCACTTTCCACGAGAAGGTTACACTCTCTTTCAAACTCCTCCACAGCATCAAATTGTACCTGTGGGATGGAAAGTGAATTGGGAACTCTTCAACTATGATTGTGAAACAGCTACGTAAGTATCTAGGCAGAGTGTAGAGAGGATAATGGTTGTTGACTTGTCCTCATGCAAGTCCTTACAGAGAAGAGGTTTTGCAAAAAATATCTGTTGCAATTTATAGTTAAAGAGAACCTATCATTGAAAAAGTATATTTTATTAATAAAATAATCTTTCACTACTTTTTCATCCTTTGTTGCATCTCAATACTGCTGATCTGCAGCCTCTTTGCATTCCTTTCCTGGCTTCATGGACTCCAGCAATGGCTGCATGGAATTTCTCAAGGTGATTTTCTGCATAGTGACAACAGTGGATCGTGCCTTCGTAATGAGTGTTGAAACAGCTACTAGTTTTCATCAGACGTTCATGGGACAGGGTAACAAGACAGGAGCACAACTGGGAGACAGGGACAGAGCATTGTCACCCTATGACAGGAAGTGTCCAAACAAAGACCTTCATGGCAGGATCATTACGTATTATTTTAATGAAGGTGGTAGACTTATATTAGCTACTTTTAAAATTACATTTGTGCCATGCTAAAGCTTATCTGAAGTGTAATTGCGTTTACATATAATTAATAGGAGTACTAAAGAGGAGTTCCAGGCTCCCCCCACAAAAAATTAAAAGTCAGCAGCTACAAATACTGTAGCTGCTGACCTTTAGTATAAGGACACTTACCTGTCCAGGGTTCCAGCAATGTGCTTACCCGAGCTTAAACTTTAATCGGCTTCGGGTGCAGGCATCTGAAGTGAGGCCAACAGAAAGTGAAGCCTTGTGGCTTCGCAGCCGGTTTCCCACTGTGCATGCAAGAGTTGCACTGTGCCTTGTGAATTGTCCCATAGTCTTCTGGGTCCTGTGATGTGTCCCAGTAGACTGCGGGGGAAGGAGGGGGGGGGGCTGAACTTCCGGCTCAGTTCATCATAACGATCTGAGCCAGAAATGAGCACAGGTACCTATTAAATGCATTCTATGCATTAAAGTGGAATTCTACCCACAAATGGAACTTTATTTTTTTTTGGGGGGGGAGCGGATACACTCTTTTTAAAAAGGCATCCAGCTCCCACTTCCTCCCGGGGCTCCGCGGCACCGGAAGGAAGTTCACCTCTCCCCCCTCCCTCCGTGCAATCTTTTGGGACACGTCACAGGTCCTAGAATATTGCCCGGCCATTCATAGCGCGCAGCACGGCTCCCGAATGCGCAGTGCGTGCCCGGCTGTAAGGCCACAGCCGGGTGCCCACAGTAAGAATACCGGTGCCGTGGAGAGGAGGGGGAGAGGAGCGGGGCTTTGTACACCCGCATCGCTGGACCGTGGGACAGGTGAGTGTCCGATTATTAAAAGTCAGCAGCTACACATTTTTTTTTTCGGCGGAACTCCGCTTTAAGGTGAAAAACCTTCTGTGCTGCAGCTGCCCCCAGAGCACCCCCTTTTTCTTACCTGAGCCCATCCGTTCCAGCGATGTGCATAACCCCAGAGGCTCCAGCCGCCATCTCTGTCCTCAGTGAGTAGATTGATAGCAGCGGGAGCCGTTGGCTGACGCTGCTGTCAATCAAATCCAGTGACATGGGAGCAGGGGGCAGAGCGGAGTCCTGCTGTATATGTCAATGGAGGCAGCAGCAGGACTCGCACAGGTGCCCCCATGGAAAGCAGCTCTCCGTGGGGGCACCTGATGAAGGGGAGGAGCCAGGCGAGCCATCGGGGCACCCCAGAAGAGGAGGATCGGGGTTGCTCTGTGGAAAACACTTTTGCACAAAGCAGGTAAGTATAACATGTTACATAGCATACATGTTCAGTTGTAGTCCCAGCTGAGGTTCATTAGGTCAATGTGAAGGAAAGGAGCCACTTTTGAACTAGAAAGTGCAACCAGCAATGATTTCACTGTTACAAGCATACTAATATAGCTTTTCATGTCTTTTTAGACATAATACTGCCAAACAGAAACTAGTAATGCACCGAAATTTCGGCTGTTAAAAATTATCACATAAATATAGTTTTTTCAGTGTTGTGCCAAAAGAAAAAAAAGTGCAGATAATGGCTACCGAAAACGCAATGATTTTGCTGCGATTTTACCATGATTTTGACGCAATTTTACCTTGCTTATGATCATAGGTATGCGCAGCCTATTGCATTATGGTGTGCACCCCAAAGCTCCAACACATATGCGCTTGACATATTTACCGGCCTCTTCCCCGATTTCCAGCCTGAAACAACAGGAGGAAGGGAGAGCCAGGGAGCACATGGGGGACCTGGGCAACAGAAGGAAGAGGAACAGAAAAAGGAGGCGTGGCATATATATTAGTACCAATCCCATATATATTCCTTCTGTGGCAGCTGAATGTTGACAAAAGGGAGAGGAAAAGCCTAGCTTCAGATGCTGCAGGAGGAAAATACAGATCGGTTTCACTAAATTCCACCCCGCCACCTCTCCAGTCCAGGTTCTGAGAGTTGGCAAGGAAGGATTGCGGTTTACCTGTCACCTGCTCACCACTGACAGGTTGCCAACCCAAGGATTAGGGTGTGCCCAGGCACACCTGACACACCCCTTGCGCACGCCTATGCTTCTGATGTGTTTTTAATAGGTCATGTGACGTTCTTGCTGCGTTTTCAATGCATTTCAATGGGGAGGTTCATTTTTCGTGCGGTTTGTCAAATGTACACTAAAAATGCAGCATGCAGTATTTTTAACACCGTTTCAAAAAGGTGCCGATAATGGCCGGCAATAAATTCATATTCATTTAAATTCATTACATTAATTACAAAGTCAAATATAATACAATTATTTATAAAAATATATATTTTTTTTTTAAACCGCCAATTTTGGTTTCAGTTTCGGCCAAGTGCATCCTGAATTTTCAGTACCAAAATTTTCATTTTGATGAACCACTAACAGAAACATGTATTGTCTATTGTCTCACTATTTACTACTTTACGGCACCTGTGGGATCTAGGACAGAAGATGCCACAAAATATAAAAGGTATTATTACCAGTTATAAGTGAATACGTAAGGATCAAGCAAATTCATCCCTGCAATACAATTTTCGAAGTGTGGATTATTCACCATTGCCCAATGGCAGTCAAGTGAACTGGCAGTTCACTACTGCATTCTGTGCTGGCTTCTGCCCTCTCTAATTTGTGAGCGACTGGCCCTACAGCTGGCTGTCAAACCTATATAAACTGGCGTCAAACACCAATATACTCATCCCAAATATTTTTCCCTCCCCTGGCCACCTCGAGACATCTGTGACTAAATCCAAATAAAGCATAGTAGGTAGCAGACAAGGTCCACAAGATAACAATTTCTTCTCTTGTGCAGACAATACACGCCGTTCTCAATAATATATTCTATTTTGCAAAAAAATTTAAGTGACAAAAATGAGCCTGTACAAAAGGATGGTGTCATCGTGTACGCCCAAGGCAGCATGATGGCAAAATATCCTCTAGCTTTCAAGTAACAAATGACAGCAGAAGCAAAGAACAATCAAACCCATTTTGATTTCCGTCACGCCGGTGCCAGTGGTATACATGACTGGTCTATTGAAGATAACTGCAAAATAAAAAGAGTCTTCTGTGACTTGTTTCTGTAAAGCACCTCTCAGGCATTGCTCAGAATAACTTGCAAACATCAGGTCCTTATCTCACAGACACACTCACATCGCAGATCCGGCTCACTTTGCCATGCTGTGTATACTGATGAGCTATGCTGACTCAATAAAAGATAATTACACATCCTGTTTCCAATGGGATATCAATCTGTAGGTGAAAGAGTTATTAAAAGTGGTCAATGGTCAGCAAAATCATTTAAAAAAATAAAAAAATGTTCCTCCTACTCACTATAGGGCGTAGGTCATATTTATCACATTCTTTCAGGTGGCTTTTACGTTGGAGTATATAGAGACATTGCTGGTCAGTCATTTATTTAGCCTGGCAGAAAAGCCAACCTTTCCTTCTTTATCTACATGTACCAGAGATGGAGGCACATCACATATGTCCCTCATCTAAAGTCCCAAAAATCCCCCCCTTTTTTCGTCAGAAAAGCCAAGATCCCAGTCTGCCATGTAGAGAAAGTGATGCATTGATTGAACGGAGATCCCGGACAGCACTGAAGACCCAAACATGTCCTACCACTTACACCAAAATAGACCATAGGGTTTATTTACTAAAACTGGAGAGTGCAAAACCTGCACAATATGCCGTTCTGAAATGAAGCTATTCAGCTTCCATTTTTTTTTTGTCAAAGCTTAATAACAGCTGATAGAAGCCGATTAGCTACCATGCAGAGCTGCACCAGATTTTGCACTCTCCAGTTTTAGTAAATCAACCCCATGTCCGGAGCAGTTGCTCATTAAGCGCAAACAGATTTTGTGCAAAGTGCAGTAACAAACACTACACGGCCAAACCTTTGTGGGCATCTAACCAACACAGCTGCACTATATATGGTTAAACGTATGTAGACACCCCTCCAAATGATTGAGTTCAGGTGTTTAGGCTCAGTTCACACTGCTGCAAAGGCAAAGTAGTACGACTTTGCCCTGCAACTTCCTTACGACTTCATCTGACTTGTATGCTATTTAGGAGCCTATACAAGGGCTGAAATCGCCCCTAAGTCAGACCAAAGTAGTGCAGAAACCTTTCCTAACGTCGGACTGACTTGTGTAGTATCAGTTAAGACTCATAGGGAAACATTCAATTTGACATGTCATGCAACTTGGGGTCTTACAAGTCATATCCCATTTCACAGCAGTGTAAACCGAGCCTGAAGGTTCCAGCATGATTGTACTTCTGTGTTCAAAGCCAGTTCCATAAAGACATGGTTTGACGAGTTTGATGTGGAGGAACTCTAGTGGCCTGCAATAAGTCCTAACCTCAAACCTATTGAACACCATTCAAATGAATTGGAACACCAACTGCAAGTCAGGTCTTCTCATCGAATATCAATACCTGACCTCACAAAAGCTCTTTTGGCTGAATGGCCAAACATTTCTATCTGTCATGCTTTTGCAGAAGAGTAGGACTATAGGGATTGGGGGGGGGGGGGGGGGGGCGGTGAACTACATATTAATGCCCATGTTTTTTGAGTGGGTTGTCCAACAACAAGCTCATATAGGTAAGATGGTCAGGAATCCACAAATGTTTGACCATATAGTTTAACAACCACACTTTTATCTCGGGAAGCGTGGAAGGGAGATCAGTTAAGTAGGTATAATGATTGGCTGCCACATCACAATCAAAGTTTATTGAAAGCATGTTCAGCATACGCGATATATTATAATAAACATCTATTTAAACAAGTAACATTATGTCAGCGAACAATTTACGTTGCATATATATTCTGAGAAAGTTGAGTTTAGAAAATAATATTTTAGGTATTTTGGAAATTGGGAAAAAGGGAAGGGGGAAGAGAGGGGAGAGAGAGAAAAAAAAAAGGAGGAGGGGAGGAAGATTATGAAGAAAAAAGAGCAAAATGTTACAAATTAAGTTTGGTGTATTTGTGAAGTAGCAGAATATTGGTAATGACTGCTGGACAATGAACTTCTGGTATGCGAGGTTTTTATTCCATTCTTTTGGCCATTAAGAATGGACACTCCTGACCCGACTCGTGTCTACACGCCAAGAGTGGCCCATACAGAGAAATACAGTGTACATATATCTTTTCATCATATTGCTTCACAAGCGAACACACTATACATTTCCGTTACAAGACATTCTAACCTTTTAAAACAGTCAACCTACTCTTATTGATACAAAGCAGTTTAGCAAAGCATATTCTTTCACAAGCCTTGCACAAGCCTTGCTTTTGCGGTTTCCTTCTCCATCTGTTAACCAGCTTGACACACTCTGGACACCGGAAAAGTGTACACAGATGGCTGTGCTAAGGGGGGGAAATGGGTGAATTCAGTGTCCCAAACCACAGCCTGTCAGGTTCTACAGATCTCACAAAATGTTCTTAGCATAGTAAATAGGAATGGCTTCTCAGCTGAAACTCTAAATCAGCCTTACTACACACATAACCATGGCCACATAATCCGATCCCCATTCCCACTTCATTTGGACTAAAATACATGTTTCTAAAGATAAATGTAATATTCTGAAATAGATATTAAATGAAAGCCTTATACAAGTTAAATATTCCTATCTGCTATAGCCAGGGTTTATTAGTTCGATATGCTTGCTGTTTTAAATTCGTCTGATAACGTAAACAGATACCAGGGTTGCCACATCTTGTTAAAGTTGGTGCTGTTTTCCTTTTTCATAGCTAGAATTTCTTCCATTTTATAGATATAATGCACTCTGTCAAACCAATCTTTAACTCCTGGAGTGTGGGTTGATTTCCAGTGCAATGGAATTAAGGTTTTAGCTGCGTTTAAGAGATGTCTGGTGAGGGTCTTTTTGTACTTGCTCAGTGTATATGTGTTAATATGAATCAGGCAGGCTGCGGCATTTAAGTTTATTTTGGTCTCAGTAATGTGTTTTATTCTATTATTTTTCTCCAGTATTCTTGGATTGGGGGACATGTCCACCATATGTGCATAAATGAGCCTGTCTCTGTACCACATCTCCAGCATGTGTCTGAGGTTGTAGGGAGCCACCTCCTGGCCTTTTGCGTTGTCACATACCATTGGGTTAATATTTTATATGAAATTTCCTGAGCCTTCGTGCTTATTGAACACTTATGAGCTAAGATACAAGCTTTTTCCCATTGAGCTTCGCTAATTTTGGTTCCCAAATCCACTTCCCACCTTTCTTTATGATTATGACTGTCCTCATGAGTTGAGTGGATCAACCTATTATAAGCCATGGAAGTGGTTTTAAGAATCTGGGAACGTTTGTAGCAGATATGTTCTAGAGGTGTCATGGGTAGATAGTATGAAGCTCTATTTATACTGTTCAGCAGGAAATCTTTTATTTGCATATAGAACCATAGGCCAGGAAATGATTCCCCGTATTCTTCTTGAAATGATTCCAAGGATCTAATCTTATTTCCAAGAAAGCAGTGGGATGTTAGGAACTTTGAGCTGTGTTTGGGTCTCGGGAGACATCTTTGAGTCATCCCAGGTGCAAAATCCGGGTTGCCCTCAATTGGTGTTAGTGGGCCAGGTATCGAGGCTATGTTATGTGTTTTAGCAATTTTGTGTAAGATGTCTATTGTGATTGGTAAAGTGGTGGCTAGATGGTACAATTGGATACAGCACCTCATCCCAAACAAGTTAAATAGCTAATGGATGTGGGGACAAGGGATTATAACGGTGCTAAGGTCAAATAATGCAAGGAGGGAAAAGAGGGTTTAAAATAGCAAAGTAACAAAGTTTATTTATTGGTAATGATACATACATGAAAAAACACTTAAATTGATTTACACTTAAAATAGACTTATATATTGCATGCGACCCAGGGTGTAGTGGAATAGGCCAGGTGGAGATGGCCGTCAAAATGGGGGCTCGATTTCCTACATGTTTCGCCAAGACATTGGCTTCCTCAGGGAACAAGAGCTCAAAAGTGGGTATAGAAGGGTCTGAAAAAACCGACACCCAGGGGGGGCGCGGAAAGTGTCACCACAGGGGGGAAAGGGGGCAGGCCGCGCCGTGTAATGTGCCTGCAGGGGGTACGCAGTAGACACTATCATTTAAAAACGGTAGATTGCAAGGGGCACGAGGTGCCTGTAGATGAATGCACACACACAGCAGAGCAGTTAGCGGGGTCAGCAATCAATTGGAAAATGGCTTATTGAGGTATATTGCCAAACAAATGGCTGATTTGACAGAGTCAAATGCGTGAGGTAGAGTCTTTTAGAAAAGGCAGCAGGTGCAATGGGTCCTGATCAGCCGTGTAGCAGAGGATGTAGCTCATAGGAGGTCAGTGTTGAGGATTGCCGAGGAAATAATTGTTAAGTCCAAGGTGACTCCTGGTTGCTGTGTGTGGAGCATGTACAGGCACGTCCCTCGTCCAGCATGCTGGACGAGGGACGTGCCTGTACATGCTCCACACACAGCAACCAGGAGTCACCTTGGACTTAACATTTATTTCCTCGGCAATCCTCAACACTGACCTCCTATGAGTTACATCCTCTGCTACACGGCTGATCAGGACCCATTGCACCTGCTGCCTTTTCTAAAAGACTCTACCTCATGCATTTGACTCTGTCAAATCAGCCATTTGTTTGGCAATATACCTCAATAAGCCATTTTCCAATTGATTGCTGACCCCGCTAACTGCTCTACTGTGTGTGTGTGCGCATTCATCTACAGGCACCTCGTGCCCCTTGCAATCTACCGTTTTTAAATAATAGTGTCTACTGCGTACCCCCTGCAGGCACATTACACGGCGCGGCCTGCCCCCTTTCCCCCCTGTGGTGACACTTTCCGCGCCCCCCCTGGGTGTCGGTTTTTTCAGACCCTTCTATACCCACTTTTGAGCTCTTGTTCCCTGAGGAAGCCAATGTCTTGGCGAAACATGTAGGAAATCGAGCCCCCATTTTGAGGGCCATCTCCACCTGGCCTATTCCACTACACCCTGGGTCGCATGCAATATATAAGTCTATTTTAAGTGTAAATCGATTTAAGTGTTTTTTCATGTATGTATCATTACCAATAAATAAACTTTGCTACTTTGCTATTTTAAACCCTCTTTTCCCTCCTTGCATTATTTGACCTTAGCACCGTTATAATCCCTTGTCCCCACATCCATTAGCTATGTCTATTGTGGTTGTAATTAGGGGGTTTTTCGTGTTTTTGAGTGATTTAGCATGGTTTGTCCATGGGAAATATAGTAGCTGTTGTTTATTGTAAGAGAGTTCCAGTTGGACCCAGTCTTTATTGTCCCCATGGCAATGCCAGTCTATCAGTCTGGTGATATGGGTTGCATTATGGTATTTTTTGAAGTCAGGTAAACCTATGCCGCCTTTGTTTTTGGGGGAGGTAAGTAGTCGATAATTTATTCTAGGTTTTTTCCTGCCCATAGAAATCTTCTTTGTAAATCTCTAAGTTTGTTAAAGAATGCGTTTGGGACATGTATTGGTAAGGTATTAAAGATATACAATAGTCTGGGGAGCGTTGTCATTTTTAGTATGGAAGCTCTGCCGAACCAAGAAAATAATTTTGTGGACCAATTTTTAAGATCTTTCTTTATTGAGAGTAATAGGGGAGTATAGTTAGCTTAATATATGTCTATATTTGTAGTGGGATTAACCCCTAGATATTTAAGATGTTTATGTACCCACTTGTAATTGTAGTTCTTTTTTGTCATGGTCAATTGGTTGGGGGATAGTGAGAGGTTGAGTGCCTCAGACTTGGTTTGATTAATTTTAAAATTGGAAATATATCCAAATGTCTTAAAAATTTTATGGAGGTTGGGAATGGAGATGTGTGGCTGTGAGAGAAAAAAATAAGAGATCATCTGCATAGGCTGCTATTTTGTATTCTTTCTTATTTATTTGGAATCCCTTAATGTCCGTGGTTAAATTTATGCTTCTTATTAGCAGATCTAATGTAAGTATGAAAAGTAATGGTGATAATGGGCATCCTTGGCGAGTGCCGTTGTGGATGTTGATTGGTTCTGATAATATGTTGTTTATTTTGATTTTGGCTCAATATTATCTTCAACTGTATTTTTTTTATGAGTTGTTAAACACAGAGAATAATATTAAAGCAGATGAAAGCAACAGGTACAAGTGTTCTCACAATAAAAATAAACTAAGTGTTTTATCCTCTTTCGTCACACTCAGGAAACCTTGAATACCTTAATTCTGCAAAAGACACAGAAGTATTAATACTACAAGTGTTACCAGATTAGATGTTGTCCTGTATGGTCATGGTTCAGGTTGGACTTGATGGACTTGTTTAAGTTGGACTTGATGGACTTGTGTAAGTTGGACATGTGTATTTTTTCAACCTCACCTAGTATGTCATTTTTGGAGCTATGAAATAGATACATTTAGCCTAAGGAAAGTTTCTGAACTGCTATACTGCATGCATTAGCAGGAAACATTTAAAGCAGAACTCTAGCCTAAAACAAAATAAAAAGCTAAACATTACAAAACCAGCTTTTGCTACAATATTCACCTTTAATGCAGAGATTTCCCTTGCAGTACTTTTTTTTTCTGGCACTAGTCTAATGGTCATCATCACATAATGCACATTCTCTGAGCCTGGGTTGTCCTTGACCTGTCCCAGCCTGTGAAAGGAGAAGCAACATAGTGATGAGCACATCTTTTTCTGCTTCCTCCTCCTATCAGCATGTTCCTTTCAAACAAACACATGCTGCTTTCTCCTCTCACACTCCAGCCTTGCTGTACAAAGACTGCAAGAACCTTATACCAGGTCACATTCAGGTATTTGCTGCTTTCAGGTACAATCTGTCTATGTCCAGGGCAAGTCACATGCAAACAGTAGCAGACAACCACAGCCTGTCATTGCTTTGTACAGGCTGAGTGGCCACAGCTGTTCCCACACACCTCTGATTCTAGACGCAGGAATTCACCGATTCTCGCCACGGGAATCCGTTGTCCAGCCATAATTGGCCTTAAAGATATATGAGAAGTGTAGGGAATGGGAGTGCTTTCATTCAATTTGTTCTATTACTTTATAGATAATATAATTAATCTTTGTAATATTTTTATAGTTAAGTATACATTATAATGGAATTTTAGCACACATTTTGGTTATCAGGGGAAGTGGGTTGTATTTACTACTATTAAATATATATAAGTTAATAAAAATTAAAAAGTAACTGTGCTTGAAGAAAGCTTTACAATCAAAAACATAAAAAAGGAAACAGAGTGAAAAAGCAGCAACTCTACTGTGAGATATTGGCACAGTGGGACTCAAATTAGCATAAAGAGTCGCAATACAAAAAAGTCAGCACGCCGCTCCGCCATATGTGTTTCGTCACAGGTGACATCGTCCGGGGCACGAGCGCCATCACTGTATATGTACACAGTATGTAACCAAGCCTCAATCTAAGTCGCAAGTTGACGAGCAAAGGGAAGACCTGGACAGCCGCACTCCAATGCAATCACCTTTAATGAATAAAAACATAGTCCATGCAGCAAACAGAGGTACAAAGATCAGCTGTAGCTAATGCATTTCACACCCTTGCTCGTGCAAGTTGGCCATTCAAAACTACAACCAAACCTCAATTCCAGACTCATCTATTTAAGACTGGAACACATTTAGCAAGGAAGTTAACCATGCCTCAACATCACGGGCATCTAATTACATCGGCAATGTGCCTTTAATCAAAACACATGACAGACTGAATATACTCACACTCATGGCTATTTATATAATCTACAAAACAATTAACCATATGAGTGTAATCAAAAATCAATCTGTTAGATGTAAATCGTCACCTGAGCATGGCGCCTGTGCCTCGGATGATCTCACCTGTGACATAACACGTAGGGCGGAGCGAAGTGCTGACATCATTGTGTGTCTGTTCCCGGAAGTGCGGGTTGTCTGCTGTATGCAGTGAGGATTTCTTTTAAGGCGTTTGTTGCATTGTATGGATGTAAGTGCAATCTTATATTTTTAATAAAATCGTAAAAGGTTTTATACTATATGGAGTATCTTTTTCATGTCCTTGAGGATGAGCCTGTGGGGCTAATATGGAGATGAGTATCACTGCACGGACATCTACCTCCAAAGGGACCCTATAGGAATACTATACCGAGATCTAGATGGGACTTGAGAGACCACATGCTCTACTGACCTTTCTTTAAGCCTCCATTTATTCCACAATGAGGTGGTAGTGTCACATCCTGAATTTATAATGGTGATAGATGCTTACTACACACATGGAATTCTTTGAATATTATAATTTATTATATATATATATATATATATATATATATATATATATATATATATATATATACACACACACACACACACACACACACACACACACACACACACACACTACATTTTCTTTCACTGAATTATAGGATTATACTTTGACTTTTTGTTAATTGGAAAAATTTTGAGCATATTGTTTATGATCGTTATATATTTATTAATTCCTGTAATAGTACACTTTTAGATCATGCTGCTGGTAACAGTCACAACATTTATTTTTTTTTTTCGCTGTTTATTTTCAATTTTTTTGTAGCGTGATTCTCTTCATACATAAAGTTGATACCCTAAAAATATTACTAGATTTTGATTTTAGTTATAGGGCATGTTTAATAGAGATTTTTAGATGAAATGACATTTTGGGAGGGGATCATAATTATTTTGAAAGTGCATAATTTATTATCTCTTTTAGAGATGTATTAGCAAGTTATTTATAAGGTAATCACATAATGTTTGGAGTTTAATATCAGGGGGGGGCTTGGGGAGGAAGGCCGTTATTGTTATTTTATAGCGAGTACTCAATTTATTATCTCTAAAGTGGCATTACATTTAGTGATAAGTTACTGTGTAAGGCAAAGCTCATTATACTGTAGATTAAAGTTTAATATAGGGAGGAGAATATTATTTTTTATTATTATTTTTTATAAGATACTATAATTTATTATCATTTTAGTGCCATTAAATTAGTTGATTAATTAAAAGATAATCCCATTATAAATTAGAGTGTATTGTTTGAGTGTGATTTGGGAGGGAGCAAGATTGTTATTAATTTATGGATAATACTATACTGTATCATCTTTGTAGGGTCATCACATTTAGTAATTAGTTAGAAGGTATTATACTGTAGATTAGAGAGTATATTTGGGTGGGGGAGAGAGGCAGTTTATTGATTGCTATTTATCTATTACAATGTACTCATGGTTAAGCAAATGGGAAAAAAAAAATGTGTTTGCTGCTGTTCATAAGAAGTGTAGTGATGTATATGTTCCCCTCTTGCTTTTTAATATCTGGACAATTCCTGGACAAATACTGCAATGTAGTTTCAGAGGTAAGTTAATAATGTTATAGGTTATTAGACATACTGTACATGGGACAGGCAATGTTACTAAACTATAGGCATTATTATAGGGTAAAGTAAGGTCCAATTTACAATTAGCAAGTAACGGGTTTGCTTTACACCCCACTTTCACTTCCCACTGCAGTTTAGAACAGATCCCAACATGTGATTGGCCAAGCTACTGTATACTGAAACTCTACTCTCTTAGAGCTTAGTGTACTAAAAGAATCAAACCACACAGATTACACACACACACAATATGTTTTAGCTGTCACTTATATTTTATGATATAATGATATGGTAGACCAGTTTACGGCAAACTTGGTTTAAAGCCCAAATAGTCTGCCCTGTTGTATTCCCTGAAATAGATCCATATGTTGCATATTGCAGGAGAAAGGACACCATCCAGAGACAGGTACGCCCCAGCTGAGGGGCTGTTGCTATCTGCATTGGGAAATCTGGATAACTTTATATAAAGTAGGCAGTTTTGGAATATGGATAATAGCAATATTTACAAGGCAGTTTTTCTATTAATTGCATTATTATTTTTTTTATTATTTTTTGTTTTCTATAGAAAACAATAGCTATTACAAATTAACCTCCTGGCTTTAGACAATTAAGGCAAGGTCTCTGTATGGCAGTTAGTTGATTAACCTATTGATCGGTAGTTCCAAGCTCTAGACCTTCAGCTGGCTAACGTTCGGGCCCAGTCCTTAACCACTTCCCACCCGGCCTATAGCAGAATGACGGCCGGGCAGTGGTTCCGTTACCCTGACTGGACGTCATATGACGTCTTTCAGGATAACAGCCGTGCGTGCCCCGGCAATCGGTGGTGCAGCGTGTCAGTCTGCATGACACCGCAACACCGATCTTGGTAAAGAGCCTCTGATGGAGACTCTTTACCACGTGATCAGCTGTGTCCAATCACAGCTGATCACGCAGTAAACAGGAAAAGCCGTGCATCGGCTTTTCCTTACTCACGCCTGACAGACGCGAGTAGAGGAGAGCCGATCGGCTGCTAACCTGACAGGGGAGTCTGCACTGATTGATTATCAGCGCAGCCCCCCCCAGGATGCCCACTTCAGACCACCAGGGATGTCACCAGGACCACCAGGGATTGCCACCACTGATGACCTCCATGTATGCCATCCATGGTCACCAAGGATGCCGATCTGTGCCCAAAATCGATGCCAATTAGTGCCCACAAATAGTGCCAGTCAGTGCCCAGTAATAATGCCTGCCAGTGCCTCCTTATTAGTGATGCCCATCAGTGCCATCTATCAGTGTCCATCAGTGCCACCCATAAGTACCCATCAGTACAGCCTTTCAGTGCCCATCAGTGCTGCATACCAGTGCTACGCATCAGTGCCTCCTCATTGGTTCCGCCTCATCAGTGCCCATCAGTGAAGGATAAAACTTACTTCTTTACAAAATTTTATAACAGAAACAAAAAAAAATGTTTTTTTTTTCAAAATTTTCGGTCTTTATTTGTTGCACAAAAAATAAAAACCCCAGCAGTGACCAAATACCACCAAAAGAAAGCTCTATTTGTGGGAACAAAATGATTTAAAATTGCTGGGATACAGTGTAGCATGACCGCGCAATTGTCATTCACAGTGCGACAGCGCTGAAAGATGAAAATTGGCTTGGGCAGGAAGGGGGGAAGTGCCTGGTATTGAAGTGATTAAGGTGGTGCACCTGCGTACAGTCCCTTGAAGTTCTGCATGCAGTGATTAGAAGCTACTAGGTAGATGGAACAGCAGCCACTCACCAGTCCCAGAGATACAGAGAACCCCTGATCCAGGCACTCAGCTGTCAGTAACTCCACTGGCTTTGCACCCAAGGTAACTCCGGTCCCCAGCACACAGGCTATCAGAATTCCGGTTGCTTGTCTCAGACTGCTATTTGTAGCTGGCTAATGTGCGCACAGGAACAGTGATGCGCACCCTCCGATCTCCTCGCAGCAAGAAGTTCTCCACGCCAGAAGCATGGGAAAACTCAGCTTCTTTTTCCTCCTCCACTTTATAGTCTTTCCATGGGAATTGTAGTCTATTGGTTCATTGACATAGCAGGATCCCTCCTCTTAACCCTTAACCACATCTCCCACAGTTCAGTGCTGTCTGCACCAAAATCTCTTGAGCTCCTTCTACTTGTTAGCTCCCTCTGCTGACTGGAGGTGAACAGCATCAACTAATTCAGCATGACAGTCCAGTGAAGGTACACAGAGCAACTGCTATGCAGTGTCCTGAATTGCTCTCTCTAGCCAAGCACCTGGCTACAAATGGCTTGAAGAGCACAACAGGTTTGAGATGTTGACTTGGCCTCTAAATTCTTCAGTCCTTTCGGTGAAAATAGCAACCTACTTTCTTTGCCTATTACAAAACCGGATACTCCGTTTTATTTTGGCCCAGAAACATTCCAGGGTTCCCAGATCCACCCTATGTTCACAGATTTCAGGGGGGTCTGGAGGTCCCCAAAATTTCCAGATATTGCGTCCCAGATTTCTCAACTATCTATCCCCTATGCAGTTTTGGATATCCCTCTTTGGATGCTTCTAGAACTACCCAACTGTGCCCTGACAGCACTTCAGGCTTTACTCTGGCTTTCACCCAAACTACACCCACCCTTCCAGAGCCCCTCGATGATGCATAGCTTGTGGGTATGGGACTCGGTCCGCTATTTGGACAAACTGATGTCCCTATTTTTGCCACTACGATCCATCCATCCATCCCTTTTCCCCCTGGGCCTGGAAGAACTCTAAGCTTTTTCTTGGTGGACATCATGCAGCTTTATGAAGGTGCATTACTTTCTCTCTTCCTGATCTTTTCTAACCTGGGAGGCCCTTAGAGAGACACATCTTCATGTGTGAAGGAACAATTTTGTTTTCTTCAACTGAAGCACTGGGTTTCTGCTCTTCACCGCACATCCACATACCCATTCCACAAGACTCATTTTGAGCACACGTGCCAACATGCCCCAGGTTCTCCTGGTCTCATTTCAACTATTTATGCCTCCCTAAATGGCCCAACTGTCATCAGCATTCCTCTTAAACATGTCTCATTGGTAACGGGATTTCCAAACTTCCATTGACCTGGCAGGCTGGAGTAAGGCCTGGACAACAATCGCCAAATGTTCTTTCAACACATATTTGCTTGAGGTTGCATATAAGGTCCTCCTTATAAGATGGTACTGGGCCCCTGCCCGGGTTGCCCATGCTTACCCCAGGTATAGTGACAGATGCTTTGGTGGTCCTGTCCAAGATTGGTAGGGTTCTGGTCTAGGGTGTTCCAGACTATTTCATGTCTCATGTGACGGTGATCTTGGCCCTTGTGCATTGACCTGTACCTGGCCTATATGCTTCCCAAAAAAAATTGGCTGCCTATCTCTTTATCTTAGCTAAACGGACTATAGCCAAGGCCTGGAAGACTCCAAGTGTTGCCTTCCAGGGTTAGAAGGCGCAGATGAGCGCTTTGATGCTCAATGAGCAAATGTCCAGTATTTTGAAAGATTCATGCTCTAAATTCCTTTAGGTTTGCGAACGGTGGATTCCCCATGCTCCTCCTCATTTTTCCTTCATCTACTTTATCTCATTTCCTCTTCTGATCTCTTTCTGCCCATACTTTTTTGGTGCTTGCCATTCCACACGGGGCTAGCTACTTCGAGTGGGGTGGGGACGGTGGCCTTGCCCTAGAGTCAGGGTTTCCTTTTATTGATTGTCGTCAGTTGCCATTCCTATGGCTCAGTGTTGTCTGATATTGGCAATCATGTTTATGGTTTTCTCTAGTTCTTATATTACCTATTCAATGCCTGGCCCCTGCATGGGCAATTTATTTGCTTGCCTCTGTACTTGTTGAAACACAATAAAATATTGAAACAGAACCTCTGCTAGGTTAAAATGCGGTTTGTGTTCCCCTTAATATTTCTTCCTAATTTCTATTCTGACTGATATACATCATCCGAAAGGAGGAAAGTATTCCCAAAAAGTGGTGTAGTGGGGTAGCACTCTTGCCTAGCAGTAAAAAGGGTCCCTGTTTCAAATCCCTGGTTCTCCCTGTGCCTGCGTGGGTTTCCTCTGGGTACTCCGGTTTCCTCCCACACTCCAAAGACATGCTGGTAGGTTAATTGGCTTCTGTCTAAAGTGGCCCTAGTATACGAATGTGAGTTAGGGACCTTAGATTGTAAGCTCCTCGAGGGTAGGGACTGATGTGAATTTACAACGCGTATGTAAAGCCCTGCGTAAATTGATGGTGCTTTATAAGTACCTTAACCGCTAGCTGACCGCCGGCTGTCTATTGACGGCCAGGCGGCGCAGCTCTCGTTGCGGGCGGGCGTCATATGACGGCCTCGCATTCCTAGGCCACCAGGGGGCGCGCGCGCGCCGCCGCCGGCGATCGCGCGCGCCCGCCGTGTCACTAGGAACCCGGTGCGCGTGCCCGGCGGCCGCGATGTCCGCCGGGCACCCGCGATTGCCGGTAACACAGCAGGACCGTGGATCTCTGTGTGTAAACACAGAGATCCACGGTCCTGTCAGAGGAGAGGAGACCGATGGTGTGTTCCCAGCACAGCGGAACACCGATCGGTCTCCTCCCCTAGTGAGTCCCCGCCCCCTACAGTTAGAATCACTCCCTAGCAACACAGTTAACCCCTCGATCACCACCTAGTGTTAACCCCTTCCCTGCCAGTCACATTTATACAGTAATCAATGCATTTTTATAGCACGGTTCGCTGTATAAATGTGAATGGTCCCAAATATGTGTCAAAAGTGTCCGATGTGTCCGCCGCAATATCGCAGTCACAATAAAAATCGCAGATCGCCGCCATTACTAGTAAAAAAAAATAAATAAATAAAAATGTTATAAATCTATCCCCTATTTTGTAGACGCTATAACTTTTGCGCAAACCAATCTATATACGCTTATTGCGTTTTTTTTTTACCAAAAATATGTACAAGAATACATATCGGCCTAAACTGAGAAAAAATTTGTTTTAAAGAAAAAAAAATTGGATATTTATTATCGCAAAAGATAAAAATTATTGTGTTTTTTTTAAAACTTCTCACTCTTCTTTTGTTTATAGCGCAAAAAATAAAAACCGCAGAGGTGATAAAATACCACTAAAAGAAAGCTCTATTTGTGGGGAAAAAATGATAACAATTTCATTTGGGTACAGTGTTGTATGACCGCGCAATTGTCATTCAAAGTGCGACAGCGCTGAAAGCTGAAAAATGGCTTGGGCAGGAAGGGGGCGAAAATGCACTGTATTGAGGTGGTTAAATAAACAAATAAATAAAGGTCACAGACAGACATGAAATCTTGAATGAGTTTCTAACCCATTCCTACTATATTAGAAAAAATGTGGATTTTTGTACTCATTATAAAATCCCTAAAATGAATACAAAAGACAAAGGAAGTCTTTCAACTTTGGGTTATACTGCAGTCCACAGATGGAATAGAAATTGGCAAAAATAAAAATTGTAGGCCAGACCTTCTACAGCTTTTCCTCTGTTTTGTAGCATGCAATACAGAAAGCATGAGAAGTGGGACCCGTGTCCCTCAAGTGACTCCAAGAAAAGGATTTTACATTGAGTACAAAAATCCTATTTTTTTTCTCGTCTATTGAGGGACAATAGGAAGTCTTTCACTTTTGGGATGCCCAAAAGCAATCCAACTGTTTGGTGGGCAACCCTGCAAACAAAAATGCTAACAGGCCCAGTATAACCAACAGAGAACCAGGGACTGTCTATAGCTCTAAAGCCGCGTGCACACGGTCGGAATTTTGGCCCACAAAAGACAGATGAGATTTTTTCGTCGGAAAATGCGACCGTCTGTATGCTCCATTGGTCTTTTGCTGGCGGAATTCCAGCCAGCAAAAGATTGAGAGCATGCTTTCAATTTTTCGGTCGGGAAAAGTTCCTATCCGAAAATGCGATCATCTGTGGCAATTCCAATGCGCAAAATCCCTACGCATGCTCGGAAACAATTCGACGCATGCTCGGAAGCATTGAACGTCATTTTCTCGGCTCGTCGTGGTGTTGTACGTCACCGTGTTCTTGACAGTCGTAATTTCAGCGAACTTTTGTGTGACCGTGTGTATGCAAGGCAACCCTGTCGGAAAACCGATCGTGTGTACGCGGCAAAAGAGCGGCCTTAAGGACTTTACGCTCAAAGCGGGCATAAGAGGATGCTGCAGCATCCACCTGGCAACCTTGAAAATCTGGGAAGCAGCTGCTTGATGCACTCACATATGATCTGGCTTAGCCACCTAGAGATGGTAAAACAAGAGGCCAACGTACACCTATGGGGACCGAGAGGGAATTTGTCTTTCTGAAAGATGCAGTGGCTGAGAGAAAACAGCCTGAACCACATCCAGACAAACAAAGGAGGGAAATTTCCGTTTGGTGAACTAGAGTTGGACAGAGAGACAGGTGAACAATGTCCTGGTTGAAGTGAAAATCAGAAACTACCTGGGCCTCAACACCACTTTTTCCCTACGCAAAATCAAACAGGGTTCCTTGCAGGATAAGGCCGTCAGTTCAGACACTCCCAGGGAGTCACAGTTGAACAAACAGCAGGAGCTATATGGGAGACTGTAAAAAGGTCTTAATCAAGGAGTGAGAGGCCAGTGGTATCTGAAACAAGATAAAAAGAGCAGAAACCTAAACTTTATTAGTGCTGGGATCCAAACACTTTTCCAGACCCAGTTTCGGGAAAGAGAGGTACAGCCAGGCAGAGGCAAAATGATCAACCACCCTGGGTGCTGTGCTACAGAAGGCACAGCTGCCTCTGCATCACCCAGATGTCCTGCATTGTGCAAGTTTGAGCTGTCAATTTGACAGCTGAATTCTGCAGATTACACTGGTGGAGCAGCTTTCCTTGTATAACCAGCAGCACTCTGCTTTGCTATCAATGTATCAGCCGCTTGCTCTGTGTGCGCCAGGTAAACAAGGCATGGGGTCCAGCTGTCACAGTGCTCAGGTGATTACACAGGGAGAGCTGCATTCTCCCTGTGTAATTTATAGAACTGAGCTATCAGTTTGATGGCTCCAGTCTGGTTCGGTATTTATAAATGAAAGCTACTGCAGTAGCTTTTATTCACAAATTACTGTTGTGCTCAATTTATTAACTTTTTAAAGAAATATTTTAGCCTACTTTGGGAACCCTACTTTTTTTTTTTTTTATTAACGTCTTTATTGCCTTCTTCCCCTGGCATTTTTAATTTTGCCTTTTTTTTAATTGTTTGCATGCAATTTATTTAAATTTGCACTTATTCTTGTTTGTAGTGCCAAATTTAAAAAAAAAGTGTTTTGTACAAGAAACACGATTCTAGCGCTTTTTTTAAAATGGGACACATTACAAAATAAAATGAATCAAACGAGAAGCCAGACTTGCGGCAGGTATACAATTAATTAAGCCACCTATGTTTTTGAAATTATTACATTTATTTTTACATGTAATTTATGCAAGTATCAGAATTTGCCTTGTTATCAGCCTTTGTTGACCTCTGAACAATAGAACCCAGAGAAGTACAAGGAGGGTCAACTATCTGAGCCAATCAGGCTTTCCAACATAAACTTGCTGACATAAGGAGAGAGAGATAATCTCATCAGTCTGCTGCTGCTCCTTCACTGTCCAATCACAGGCTGGAGGCGTGATGACCAGGCTGCATTTATTCAACTGCTGTAGAGAAAAGTTAGGTCAGCTTTCTGGCAGGGTTGTGTACATCTACAAACTGGCTGAATAAATCAAAAATTCTCCAGCAAATAAAAGAGTGCTTATACATTATTTTTAGCTTTGCTTTCAGAGCATACAGAAGCGATTAAAAAATTCTTTAAAAACATAAATTAGATTTATTTAGAAAAAATACAAAGTGTTCACATTAGTCATCGAGTCAGACCCATTGGCAGTCTTATTAGACTGACATCTGTACATGTCACAGGTTTTAGAGCAGCTGTGTGTATCTAGATCCTGTGTGCTTGATCTGAAAATAGTGCTACTGTGACAAGTGATATGATGTTTGGACAGCTGCTGTTGTTCCCCAAGGAGTAAATACTAAATACAGTATTGTGCTAGCACATCCGTGATGAACTATTTTCACAAAATGCATGAAAAAAAATAGGATAAATCACCATGAGGGATAGCAGCTGGCTGCTAAAGGGGTTTTCCGGAAAAGGTGAAAATGTTTGATTTGTCTTGATCCTTCAGAATTAAATATGTAGCATCACAATATATTTGGAATACAATCTGATGGGAGAAGGCTTACAATGTTGTGTGGCCAAAAATACACAAAAAACACTTAACGATTTATTGCTATAAACTGTGTAAAGTTGTGCAAAGTCTTTAGGACTGGTAGCAGAGACAATCAGAATCAGCAATACAAGCATTAAAGTGTTACTAAACCCAGGAGCCTGCATTCACAATATCTGGCCTCCCATGGTAAACAGAACATGGAAAGGAAATCATTTTAGTAAATATAAACTGCTAAATACCTTTTCTCATCAGCAGTATATAGTGGTCTTGTGACTTCTATCAGTGTCTGGTTAAAGCTTGTAGGAGGAGTTTTCAGTCCCCTCTGACTGTCCTATGAGGCTGCAGCACCCTTGACCCTCTGGACAGTGCTGATTGGCCCTGTGCTGATCACATTCACCCTCCCCCAAAAAAATAAAAAAAATAAAAACCTCTCTAGCAATACACACCAAACTGAGCATGTGCAGAGTGACTCCAAAGGCTTTGTCTTATCAGCAGATGGATTGGGGACAGTAAAAGAAGGGGAGGATCAGCGAAGACAGGATCAAACAGCCTTTTTTACACAATGCGGAGGATTAACCCCTTAGGTTCCATTGTGAGTATAAGAAGCATGCCTGTTTAGTTACACTTTAAGCATTGCAACCACAAAGTATATCTAAATCAACAATGTAAATGTTTTAGTTTTGGATAGAGGGCTAGCAATCTTGTTAGGATGTCACAGCTATTCATACCCCCACAAGGGAGATTAACTCTGTCTTGGTGATCACTAGTGATGGAAAACCCAAAATGTTGAGTTGTCACTCACACCTGAGCTTTTTCCCGTGCAATTCTCAAAGCACAACAGGTGTCAAGATGAAGAGTCCCATTATCCTCAATAGGCCTGTTCACACCAGTGTTGTGTCGCTTGTTGCCTGTCATGTGATGCTCAAAAATGCACATTTGTGGTCTATAGACTTTAATGGGAGCAATCCTATTAAAGTCTATGGGACCAAATGTTTGCGATTCTGCTCCTGTTCTACAAGTCTTAAAAGTGCCTGTCTGCGCACACGCTAAATGGAAATAGGGTCTTAATGTTGAATAAAAGGGGGAAGAGTAAGAACCCCTAGGAGGGTTTTACTGCTATCCAGGGCTCCGGTAAAGTGGCCACACCCTTTTCAATCGATCATTTAATGCAGCTAAATTGATCGAATCGAATAAAAGGTTACAAACTAGAGACCCTCCATTGGATCAATTTAGAGAGCTCTTTATCAATTTTGACTCTGTTATGTTGATTGGCTGTGGCTCCATTTTGCTGATCACTTGCGGAGCACTAAAATATCCATGTGCGAGTTAGAGAACTGATCATAATACTAATCGATTGGGCGATCAATTTTCATTGATCATTTACATTCATGACTAATCATATTTTTAAAACTATATTTTCAGTTGATAACAAAGCAGGGAACAATACAGTGTGTCTTTTGCATCATTTAATATTTTAAAAATCGACAATTAATCATTTATGATTGCCCATACTTAGATTAATTACTAATAATTATACACTATATGTTTGGTCACCCTTAGAAATATTTCCCCTCACGTATTGTCACAGTGACAACAATTTCACCAGAGAGGAATTGAGTAAAAAATCTGCAACATGGACAATGACAGAAAGTAAAAAACTGAAAGGTTTTAGTCCTCCCCGTTGATGTTGTGGATTTTCTCTCACTTCCTGTCTGGTTAAACTGTTGTCACCAAGACAGTAAGGTCCATGTCCCACTGGTGATCCTTTCAGGGCTTCATATGCTGTTAGGCTTAAAAGCATAATAAAAAAATAAATAAAATAAAAAACAATTAAACAATCTTTACTTCTTATGATGCCTCCATGCCTGCATACCAAGAAGTAAAAAGCAAGCCTTCCAAAAAATTGTGGCAAAAAATGATATCAACTTGGAATGTCAATTTTCCAAAACAGGGTCATTTTGGTGGTATTCTTACTATCCTGGATTTTTTCATTTTTTTTGTATTTGCTAATATTTTACAACAGAAAGGAAGGGAAGCTTTTTTTTTTTCCTTTCCATGGTAACAAATAAAAAAACAAAAAAACAAAAAAAACACCAAAAGCCCAAAACTACAAAAAAGATGTACTGCAGCCTTTTCTAGCCGCGACTAGAGCAGGGATTTGGTGGAGATTAACTGACATGCCTTCCTCCCTTGGGGATTGGGCTACTGAAGTGGACCATATCAGAGACTTGGAACGTCTGTTGGCCCAAGAGGATGGAAAAGAGGAGCAATTTTCTATCACTTGGACTTCCTGGTCCGTGTTCCAGTACTCCACGGAATTTCCTGGGCTGAAGGCGAATCGGTCACAAATAGTTACATAGTTACATAGTAGGTGAGGTTGAAAAAAGACACAAGTCCATCAAGTCCAACCTATGTGTGTGATTTTATGTCAGTATTACATTGTATATCCCTGTATGTTGTGGTCGTTCAGGTGTTTATCTAATAGTTTCTTGAAACTACCGATGCTCCCAGCTGAAACCACCACCTATGGAAGGGAATTCCACATCCTTGCCGCTGTTTCAGTAAAGAACCCTCTATGTAGTTTAAGGTTAAACCTCTTTTCTTCTAATTTTAATGAGTGGCTGCGTGTCTTATTGAACTCCCTTCTGCGGAAAAGATTTATCCCTATTGTGGGGTCACCAGTACGGTATTTGTAAATTGAAATCATATCCCCTCTCTCTTCTCCAGAGACAATAAGTTCAGTGCTCGTAACCTTTCTTCATAACTAAAATCCTCCAGTCCCTTTATTAGTTTTGTTGTCCTTCTCTGTACTCGCTCCATTTCCAGCACATCCTTCCTGAGGACTGGTGCCCAGAACTGGACAGCATACTCCAGGTGCGACCAGACCAGAGTCTTGTAGAGTGGGAGAATTACCGCTTTATCTCTTGAGTTAATCCCCTTTTTAATGCATGCCGATATTCTATTTGCTTTGTTAGCAGCAGCTTGGCATTGCATGCCATTGCTGAGCCTATCATCTACTAGGACCCCCAGGTCCTTTTCCATCCTTGATTCCCCCAGTGGTTCTCCCCCCCCAGTGTATAGATTGCATTCATATTTTTGCCACCCAAAGGAATTATTTTACATTTTTCTACATTAAAACTAATTTGCCATGTAGTTGCCATCCCCATTAATTTGTTCATCTACTTGCAAGGTTTCCACATCCTGCGGAGAAGTTATTGCCCTGCTTAGCTTAGTATCGTCCGCAAATACAGAGATTGAGCTGTTCACCCCATCCTCCAGGTCGTTTATTAATAAATTAAATAGGATTGGTCCCAGGACAGAACCCTGGGGGACCCCACTTTCCACCTCTGACGATTCAGAGTACTCACCATTTATCACTAACCTCTGAACTCACCCTTGTATCTACTTTTAAATCCATGTACTCACCCTATGGTCCATGCCAACTGACCTTACTTTGTACAGTAAACATTTATGGGGAACTGTGTCAAATGCTTTTGCAAAATTCAGATACACCACGTCTACGGGACTTCCTTTATCTAGATGGCAGCTCACTTCCTTATAGAAGGTTAATAGATTGGTTTGGCAAGAACGATTCTTCATGAATCCATGCTGATTTCTGCTAAGGATACAGTTTTTATTACTAAAATCTTGTCCCTTATCACCCCCTCCAAGAGCTTGCATACTATTGATGTTAGGCTAACTGGCCTAATTCCCAGGGATGTATTTTGGTGCTACATTGGCTTTTCTCCAATCAGCTGGTACCATTCCAGTCAGTAGACTGTCAGTAAAAATTAGGAACAATGGTCTGGCAATTACTTGACTGAGTTCCCTAAGGACCCTCGGGTGCAAGCCATCTGGTCCCAGTGACTTATTAATGTTAAGTTTTCCAAGTCTATTTCTAATTCTGTCCTCTGTTAGCCATGAAGGTGCTTCCTGTGATGTGTTATAAGGATAAACACTGCTGTTTTGGTTACTGAAGCCCCCCGATTCCCTCGTGAAGACTGAGGAGAAGAAAATTTAATACCTTTGCCATCTCACCATCCTTTGTAACCAGATTCCCTTCCTCATTCTTTATGGGGCCAATATGGTCTGTCCTCCCTCTTTTACTGTTTATATACTTAAAGAATTTTGTGTTCTATCTTAGCTGCCCTTACATTTCTTATTGCATTCTTTGTAAAGTCTGAATGCTAATGATGATCCCTCAGCCCTGTATTTTTTGAAGGCCTTCTCCTTTGCTTTTGAATGCATTTTTACATTGGAGTTAAGCCATCCAGGACATCTGTTCGCTCTTTAAAATTTATTTCCCAATGGGATGCACTGGCTAATGCCCTCATTTAATATGCTCTTAAAGCAAACCCATCTCTCCACCGTGTTCTTTGTTCCTAAGATTTTACCCCAATTAGTTATGTCATCTCTCACATTCACTTGTACATTATTCTTGATATACAGGCATACCCCTCCCCCTTTTTTACCCTCCCTATCCCTGCGGTAAAGGAAATACCCTTGAATGGTTGGCATCCAATCATGAGAGCTGATGAACCAAGTCTCTGAAATTCCCACAAAATCTAAATCCTCCTCGTACAACAGTATCTCTAGTTCTCCCATCTTTTTTTGGTGTGGCTCGAGGTACTGGTAGTATTTCTGAGAATAGCACATGACCTTGCTGGAGTGTGACTTTCTTCCTTGCCTATCTTCCTAACCTTTCCTTCTACCGCTCCCCCACCCCCTTTTTACAGGACTCAAGACCTGCCTGTGAACTTATAGTTCCATTTGGAACACTAGTAAGAAACGTCATTTCACCTTATACAAACAGTAAGTGATCCCTGCAACATATCCATTTCTAGAAGGAAGAGCCTATCAATATATTATACAATGATTCAACAATTACATTTATGTTAGTTTTTCTTCAGGGACTGAGGTTAAGATGCTTATCTACTTGATGTATATTCTTATAATGTTTTTGTAGGTTATCTTTTTAGAGATATCAAATATAGAATTTATGACAAATTTTGCTTGATTGCTCTTTCATTTAATACGAAATATGTCAACACCAATACTGTAAAAGAATGAAAAGAAGGCGCACCAACCTTGCACATTACCCAAGTAATATTTATTAAAATCAAATAGAATGACACAGACTCACAAACAAGTGGATGGTAGAAGCATATCAAAGTCCACAATGGACAAAAAGCAACCAGGTCACCAGGACTGTCAGATACACCGAAGGACCTTCCAGATGATTGTCGCATTTCACATTCTTCCTCAGAGCCCATTCTTTTACAGTGTTCTGTTGGGTATCCCCTGATCTTTGAAGGGCAGCAAGGCCTGTGCATGTACTGGGAGCCATAGGAATTCCAGGCTTCTTCCATTGCCATTGCACTACTGTTGAGTGCAGGAGATTGTTTGACTGTGATGTCAACACCAATGTTACATGTACTGAAGCAACCTTATCTTGTTATGCTTTCTTTCAATAAAATAAGATTAAACTAAAAAAACACCAAAAGAAAGCTCCATATGTCTAAAAAACTAACATAATATCCATTTGGGTACAGTGTTACATGGCCAAGAAATTTCAAACTATCACTGTACTAAAAACTGGCTTCCAGAACAACATACTCAAAGAGGTGATGGGAAGTTTTAGACTTGCACATATAGTCAGATGAAGGAAAACTTTAAACAAGCTCAATAGCTCTGGTAAGGTGGCTCACACACAGCAAGGCTTCCGTTGATGGGTACCCAATAGTAGCTCAAACCAAAGAAATACAGATAGGAGTGCCAGATCGCAACTGAATGAAAGGCTCAAGGATAAGTGATGGTAAAAAGTGCAATAAAAATAGCCAATGTGTTTTGGCAAGTCAAGTTACTGTCAAGTTGTTACTCCATCTGGAGAGTTCAGTACTGGCTCCACTATAGATCTGTGAAGTCACTGTTTTCTGAGAATCCATGCAAGTTTTACCCTGTGAAGAGCCCTGATAAAGGGAGCATGGTGTTGCCCTATTGCTGGTGCTTATCTTCTTCTGGGTCTAGACTCTTAAGCCTCTTCACTTGTTAGGCCAGGATGATGTAACTGCTGTGTATGCACATGGGAGTTACTTTATCCTGGCACTGTGCTGAAATTGTACACTGAGCTACTCATGCGCTGCTCACTGTACAATCAGAAAAAAAACACTGACAGGCAGGGAGAAAACAGAAGACACAGAGGGATTGATTTACTAAAGGCAAATAGACTGTGCACTCTGCAAAAGCAATTGCTCCAAAGCTCAGTAAATGAGCAGAAGCTCTGCTGACCTAAAGCCGGGTTTCACCCGAAAGTGGAAATTCCGCTTATCTATCTCCCCCCCCCTCCGGTGCCACATTTGGCACCTTTTGTGGGGAGGGAGGAGCTTGTACCGGTTTTTGACAGGTACCCTGTCCCTATTTCCGTCGAACCTCGTCGTGGTGAGGTATGTCAGAAGTTCGGCCCCTCCTCCTCCCTCCTCCTTTCCCTGCTGCTGGGCCAGTAAAAGAGTGCATGCGCAGTAGGGGCCGCAAGGCTTCACAGCCGGGTCCCCTTACAGGCAATGGCAGCACCCCGACAGCCGATGGAAACATTGGCTGCGGTGCCGACATCGCTGAATTCCAAGACAGGTAATTGTCCTAATATTAAAAGACAGCAGCTACAGCTGCTGACTTTTAATTTTTGGAGGGGTAGGCCGGAACACCGCTTTAAATCATCCAATCATGAGCAAACAAAAATGCTGTTTTTTTTATTTTTCACGCATGTGATTGGGTATTCTTGGCAAAGTGGGGCTTCAACTCATTTACTAAAGAAAATATATACAAAATAATTCTGCGCTGCCAGGAAAGAAACAAGCAGCTAACACAACCAACAAGATGTTACAAGGAAAAAAACACAATAAGTGTAGCGCTATAAAAATATGAAAACGTCCAATGTAAGAAACATTAAACCAGCAGTTCCGAATGTACTTGACAAAGAAGAGTCATCCTTTGAATGAAATGAGGAGTTTTTAGGAACTAGACACTTCAAGCAGATATGTAAACCATCTGAAGTAGAGACATGCACAACACCACCAAAAATGAAGAGGCTTACCAGAATGGATGGACCTAACGGGGCGTACGCCGAGTAGGGTCGGATAGGCTTAGGTGGTGAGTGGCTGTAGGTGGCCCGGAGGGGCGATGTTGATGGAGTAGCCCACACGTTGCTGTGTCCCTCAAAACGATGCCAGAACCAAGAGGTATGAAACAAACAACACGTTGTTGTATCCCTCAGAGCGGTGTTAGAAGCCAAATGATGACGGTAGCAAATGGAGAAAAGGAAGGAATGGCCACATAGTGTGAATCCGTATAAAAAATGGACTTTTATTAAAATTAGATATACACTCACATGTATATCCGTATAAAAACAGCGCTGTGGAAAAGTGGCGACAGTGGGGTCCCTGCTGCTGGGCCAGTAAAAGAGTGCATGCGCAGTAGGGACCCGGCTGTGAAGCCGCAAGGCTTCACAGCCGGGTCCCCTTACAGGCAATGGCAGCACCCGACAGCCGATGGAAACATTGGCTGCGGTGCTGACATCGCTGGATTCCAAGACAGTTAATTGTCCTAATATTAAATGTCAGCAGCTACAGCTGCTGACTTTTAATTTTTGGAGGGGTAGGCCGGAACACCGCTTTAAATCATCCAATCATGAGCAAACAAAAAATGCTGTTTTTTTTATTTTTCACACATGTGATTGGGTATTCTTTGCAAAGTGGAGCTTCACCTCATTTACTAAACTCTGGAGCAAGTCTTTTAGTAAATGAACCTCAGAGTCTCTTCTGTCATAAAAAGCCTACTTGTCAGCATTTTTAAAATGAATTTAGTGATAGTGGTACCCTATACTCAAAAAGTGAAGCTTAATACATTTTAGATAAATATCTGGGGTTCCTCAAAGCAAATGATTATTTTGTGCAAAATGGACTTGGCTCCAAAATAAATAAAATGTACACTGAATGGAAAGGGTGGGAAGCCTGCAGATATGAAGAAGTGGTTAATGAACCATATAAAGGGTTAACCCGACATGAATATAACATCTCATTATTTATCCTAGCATCTGTTCAGCCGCACCAGTTCAGAGGTATTTGACAATAACCATCAGATATACGACGCCTTAATACAAGTCTGCTCCGATCTTGTCAAATAAAATCAAGAATTGATGCCGATCCTCCCATCATCTCTAAACTTCCAGACAGAAATAACTGTGAAATGACAGAACCCTTGGGAGAGGGATGAACAGCAGCCAAGCGGAGAGATCGCTGAGAATACTAATGACATACATATGAAATGAGCGGTAGAAGGACAAGTGTGTATACATGATAGAAGTGAAGGATGCTTTGCATAACAAGTGCAGGTATAGGACCACTTCCTGGACCTAGACCAACTTTTTTAAAGCCAACTTCCAGCAAGCAGCTAAATACACATTTTTGATATATAAGTGGGAGCCACTGTTCCTGTATCTGTAACTCTGTGGACAGTTGTGTGATTCAGGTACTCCTTGCCAGACAGAGCAGCCAGGTCCTTGACCTGCAGCAGCCCAGCTTGGTTAAGAATCAAACCACACCTCCAGATTGAGGACTGGACTATGACGCAACAGCACAGGGAAGATTTCATCCCTCTGCTCTTACCCTTCTGGTATCAATTTCCTTTCAGCACATGTGCATGCAACACACCCATATGGCTCCTAGTGCTGGCACTCCTCTACCAGTCTGACTGCTGCAGGAGGCTGATAGCAAGTCAAAGATAGAGAATAACAATAGTTGCAAATAAAGGAAATGTTTTCCAAGAGAAATATGGGGGGCTGCCACTTTTGACCACTTTCTGAAAATGCTAGCTGCCCGAGCTCTTTCTGACCTTCTGGCTTCAGTACATTTTGGGTCACTGACCCATAACCACTGTACATAGAAGGAACGCCAAAGTGAATTCAGAAATCCTTTTCTGCACACATTTTCTGATTGAGGAACTTGTGGTATTGATGTCAAAGTTCAGCTTGACTGGGAGGCAACCAACATTTTCAGAATGAGAAGTCTTAATTTGCCTTTAGATTTTATGAAAAGGTAATTTATTGTTATTAATTTATTGTTTTAATTTGTGTCCCCCGCTGGGGAGATTCCTCCAACTGTTCTGGTGATCACTGTAATTGGGACAGAGAGTGAAGAAACATCCAAAATTTAAGGGCTCATCCGCACTGCCACGTGGGGACCGTACATACACATTGTTTTGGAGACTGTGGAGTACAGTCTGAGCCAGATCTTTATTGGTTAGATATAATAGTTAGATATGCACTGGAAACTCCTCACAACTTTTATATACATGTTTTGTATGGTAAGGGTATTTGAAGAGTTAATTTCGATTGGTATAGTTTCAAGAGCATACGGAACCTGTGAAAAATCATCCCCCCAAAGACACTACTGCTGTGTACAGCCACGCAAAAAAAGCAACACATGGATATTTTTTTTTTTTAATGAGAAACGTATAAGTGGAATTATTGGACCTCTGGTGTCAATGTTCTAAAATTCTTTTATGGTATTTGGCTTACTCATCAGATGTCCCCTAACACCTATCCTTTTAAATATCCTACCTGAATGGGCAGCGTAGAGTTCTTCCTTTGGTCTTCTTCTCCCAACCACCTGTAACATACCATGCTTACCTCTGCCTTCCGCTCCCTTGAAACTGCTTTGATATCGGAGACCAGTTTGCAAGCAAATATGTTCTACTTTTTGTAAATCAAGTAGAGTTGTGATAATGCAATTTACAATTTTTATGCTTATTATTACCCTGTTTTTGCTTTATTGTAATCTTTATTTACCTGCCAACTGTACCCATTCCCTTAAAACCTCAATACAATTTTTGTGAAAGAGAATCTTTTAAACATATTCATGGATACCCATAAGAAATGCTTGACTTATGGTCCACTTGGATCCAATACGCCCATGCTTTGCTTTAGTCTGAAAGCTTTATTTCCTATTTTGGGTCCCCCTTTGTTCTCTACTTATCTATCTAACCTACTCGCTCTATTCTATTACAGAGACTTTACTGCAGACCACTTTCACAATAGTTGTCAGTACTTTCACTTGACTAGCTACCAATGAAGAGATGCACGTGGTCTTACTGTATATTAACATTCTTTATTGTAAACTACCATATATACTCGAGTATAAGTCGAATTTTTCAGCACATTTATTTGTGCTGAAAGTGCCCACCTCGACTTATACTCCAGTCAAGCACTTTTCTGCAGCAAAAAAAATTCATTTTCTGAACCAACTTTGGGGCCCAAAAGCTGGAGTTCCTAGCACCAAGTGGCCCCGAGATACGGGGCCCCAAAATCGGTTCGGAAAATGTCATTCTCTTGCAGAAAAGTGCTTGACATTTTCTGAACCAACTTTGGGGCCCCGTATCTCAGGGCCACTTGGTGCTAGGAACCCCAAATTTGGTGTGCAAACCCAGTCGAACTGGTACCATAGCATATCCAAAGCTGGAGTTCCTAGCACCAAGTGGCCCCGAGATACGGGGCCCCAAACCCGGTCCGGAAAATGTCATTCTCTGCTGCAGAAAAGTGCTTGACATTTTCTGAACCGATTTTTGGGGCCCTGTATCTCGGGGCCACTTGGTGCTAGAAAGCCCAGCTTTAGTTCCACTGGGTTTGCACACCAAATTTGGGGTTCCTAGCACCAAGTGGCCCTGAGATACGGGGCCCCAAAGTCAGTTCCGAAAATGAATTTTTTTGCTGAAGAAAAGCAACTTGGTGCTGGAAACCCCAGCTTTGGATATTTTATGGTGCTAGTTCCACTGGGTTTGCACACCAAATTTGGGGTTCCTAGCACCAAGTGGCCCCAAGATAAGGGGCCCCAAAGTCGGTCAACTGTGTCCATCTGCAGCAATGTCATTTCAGGACCCTTTGGGTTCAGAGACCCCAAATTTTGGCTGCAGCTAGGGGGCATCTAGGAACCCTTAACTACAGAGTTTGAAGTTCGGGGGACCTATGGCTGCAAATGGGCACAGTAAGGCATGCAAATGGGCACAGTGAGGTTGCAAATGGGCACAGTGAGGCTGCAAATGGGCACAGTGAGGCTGCAAATGGGCATTGTTGACCCTCTTTTCCACTTACAGTAGCTGTGCATTTCTCACCCTTGTCTTATACTCGGGTCAATAAGTTTTTCCCATTTTTTTGTGGTAAGTTAGGGCCTCGACTTATACTCGGAACGACTTATACTCGAGTATATACAGTAATTGTAGGTGGATGACAGTAAAATGCGATTAACTTTTTAAAAAATTGTATTTCTAATACAAACTAGTAAAAGTGAAGGCAATGCGGCTATATGCAGGTACAGTATACGCCAATACACGTGTAAACATGGGCATGGACGCACAACCCTGGATGCAGAGTGTTCTTTTTATACTTGGCTCTCTGATGGCCCCTGTGTTCTACCCTCTGACTCCTACCACACTGCTGATGGAGGTTATATCACTAGAACACAGAGGCTGGTGGATGAGTATAGGAGCTCTTCTATTACAGGGAACTTTCATCTTCATTTTTGAATCACAACAGAACAATAATAGAATTGCTTTAAATATCAAACGAGGGCAGCCAACCCTCATTCTACTAGCCATTGCAGGTGTGAAGACCCAGGAATTTAAGAGATAATCACCAATGCTAGAAGGCCATGGCAATTCTCATTTTTAAGCATGTAACGATTCACCCCCCTAACTTGTGCACTGAATAAAAAATGTATGAACTCAAATCAAGGTTTAGGAATTGTATGAACAATAATAATAATAATAATAATAATAATTCTTTGCAGATCACACGAGTTGCCAGATATTGAATATGTGTTCCTAGATGTGTGGCTAGCATAGCACTGCCCTGCATGGATTAGCTATAAATTCGAAGGATGATTCCAAATAAATCTTCAGTATAGTATTTACAGTGGATATAAAAAGTCTACACACCCCTGTTAAAATGTCAGGTTAAAGATAAATAATTTCATAACTTTTTCCACCTTTAACTACTCCAGCACCGAAAGGATTTACCCCCTTAAAGACCAGACCATTTTTTGCGATATAGCACTGCGTTGTTTTAACTGACAATTGTGCAATTGTGCGACGTTGTACCCAAACAAAATTAATGTCCCTTTTTTCCCCACAAATAGAGCTTTCTTTTGGTGGTATTTGATCACCTCTGCAGTTTTTATTTTTTGCGCTGTAAACAAAAAAATACAGACAAATTAAAAAAAATATATATTTTTTTTACTTCCTGCTATAATACATATCCAAAAAAAATATATAAAAAAAATATTCATCAGTTTAGGCAAATATGTATTCTGCTACATATTTTTGAAAAAAAAAATAAAATAACGCAATAAGCGTTTGATTGGTTTTGCGCAAAAGTTAAAGCGTCTACAAAATAGGAGATAGATTTATGGACTTTTATTATGCTTTTACTGGTAATGGCGGCGATCTGCGATTTTTAGCGAGACTGCGACATTGCGGTGGACAAATCTGACCCCAAGTGACACTTTTTGGGGACCAGTGACATTATTACAGTGATCAATGCTAAAAAAAGGCACTGATCAATGTATAAATGTCACTGGCAGGGAAGGGGTTAACATTAGGAGGTAATCAAGGAGTTAACTGTGTTCCCTGGGTGTGTTCTAACTGTGTGATGACTGGGCTCACGGGGACAACACAGAGATCACTGTTCCTGATCACTAGGAACAGCAAATCTCAATGTTGTCCCCTGTCAGAACAGGGATCTGCATTGTATCCGCCTACAGTATCTATTACACGAAACAATGTACAGGTACGTCGTTTCACGCAATAGAGTCGCCCTGATGCAGTATATGTGCTGTGAGCGGTCTTAAAGTGTTTTTTATATGACCTATAAAACTGTACAACTCAGTTGAACAACAAACTGAAATCTTTGAGGTGGAGGGAAGTAAAAATAAAATAATATGGTTGCATAAGTGTGCACACCCTAAACTAATACTTTGTTGAAGCACCTTTTTATTTTTTTACAGCACTCAGTCTTTTTGGGTATGAGTCTATCAGCATTGCACATCATAACTTGGCAATATTTGCCCACTCTTCCTTGAAAAAACACTCCAAATCTGTCAGATTATGAGGGCATCTCCTGTGCACAGCCCTCTTCAGATCACCCCACAGATTTTTAATCGGATTCAGGTCTAGGCCCTGGCTGGGCCATTCCAAAACTTTAATCTTCTTCCGTTGAAGACATTCCTTTGTTGATTTGGATGTATGCTTTTGGTCATTGCAATGCTGAAGGATGAAGTTCCTCTACATGATCAGCTTTCTAGCAAAAGCCTGAAGGTTTTGTGCCAATATTGACTGGTATTTGGAACGGTTTATAATTCTTTCCACCTTGACTAAGGCCCCTGTTCCAGCCCCAAAGCATGATGCTGCCACCACCATGCTTCACGGGGGGCATGGTGTTCTTTTGGTGATGTGCAGTGCTGTTTTTGCACCAAACATATCTTTTGGAATTATGGCCAAAAAGTTCAACCTTGGTTTCATCAGACCATAACACATTTTCCCACATGCTTTTGGGAGACTTCAGATGTGTTTTTGCAAAATTTAGCTGTGCTTGGATGTTTTTCTTGGTAAGAAAAGGCTTCTGTCTTGCCACTCTACCCCATAGCCCAGACATATGAAGAATACGGGAGATTGTTGTCACATGTACCACACAGCCAATACTTGCCAGGTATTCCTGCAGCTCCTTTAATGTTGCTTTAGGCCTCTTGGCAGCCTCTCTTCTCATCTTTTCATCAATTTTGGAGGGACGTCCAGTTCTGGGTATTGTCACTGTTGTGCCATATTTTCTCCACTTGATGAAGACGTCTTCACTGTGTTCCATGGTATATCTAATGCCTTGGAAATTCTTTTGTACCCATCTCCTGACTGATACCTTTTAAAAATGAGATCCCTCTGATGCATTGGAAGCTCTCTGCGGACCATGGCTTTTGCTGTAGGATGCAACTAAGAAAATGTCAGGAAAGACCTACTAGAACAGCTGAACTTTATTTGGGGTTAATCAGAGGCACTTTAACAGGGGTGTGTAGACTTTTTATATCCACTGTACATTAGGAGGTTACTTAGCGTTTTGTTGTTAAAGGACAATGGTTAATAGAAACATACAGGCTGCCACTGGTGACCTGCTTTCTGAAAATATTAGTTGCCTGGCAGGCAGGCATACCGCTCCTCTGACTTTAGCAGATTTTAAGACACTGACTTGAAACAAGTATACCAATCAGAACACATAATTTCACTTGCTGTATGTTTGTCAGAAGTAAAGTACTGAGAACAGATGGAGCCCGGCATCCCTTTCTTAGAAATTGATAAAAAGAAAGGAGCGCTCGGTGTCCAGAGAAATGTGACTTCTAAAATATGGTTCATAGACGTTTATTAAAAATTAGCAACATGTACATCAAGACAATGCGTTTCAGGGGAATAGACACCTTCATCAGGGCAGAAACCAGGATGGCAGGATGCCGGCTTTAGTTGTATAGGCAGCAATGCCTATACAAGCAATGCTTTCTTTAACTAAAGCTGGCATCCTACCTTCCTGGTTACTCCCCTGAAGCAGGGGGAGTCTATTCCCCCAAAACGCGTAGGCTTGATATACATGTTGCTACTTTTTAATAAATGTCTACAAACCATATTTTAGAAGTCACATTTCTCTGGACACTAGGCTCTCCTTTCCTTTTATCTATGTCTACATGCTGAAACAACCTTAAGGTGGCATAGAAAAGGCAACAGCCCATTGCTCGAGAAGGCCCATCACCACCATCCATCACTGGGCACTATCCATTGGAAGCCATTTCTTCCTTTTTGCCCCCAGCGAATACCCATTCAGGACCAGTGACCAATCCAGTCAGTCCAGTAGGTCTCCAACACAAGTTAGATCATTCTCAGAAATAACCTCTTTAAACTTTTCAATATGGAATTCCTTAGAACAAGTGTTCTGTACTCATGTTTAGGCTGTAGCCTGCGTCATCCCTGTGAAATCCAGCCAGCACATGGTTTACCGGTAAACTTACAAATTATCACATTATGGTTCTTGTTTTTCTGGCTGTGAGATGTAACAGCACATGCAATGAAAGCTGAGAAGCCTTTAGAAGCATTAAACATCACCTTCTTCAAATCAAGAAAAGCAGATGCAGTGTTGATTCAGTAATGGAACAGGTTGCACTGCAGGCAATGTGTTGACTGGGACCCACAGAATCGATGACGCTGTCTAAGAAAGGCGTTATTTTTTCTTTGGGTAGAAAAACTTTATGGAACACATTTTTTTTTTTACGTACAAAACAGTGTATCCAAAAACAAAAAAATGACTCAGGTAAACAGCTTTTCACTGCACTTTTTTTGTCCCTGAAATTATTAAAGCTTCCTTATTGGGGTGCAGTCTTAACAGTAAAATGCAGATGACCAGCAACAAGTGGAAGGCGCTTTGGACCATCCACCCTTTATGTAGCTCCCCACATACCCCACTATTGGGTTTTCTGGCTAGTCAGCAGCATCAGGAGCCATCTCTGTGCCATCTAACATTATTAAGTCCCCCCCCCCCCCATTTAGAGTCTTCCTTTATAAATTTTGATTCTGCAATGTTCTTTTGGGTAGCTAGTAACTGCAAACATCTCTCTAAAGTAGCAGTTTGAAGAAACGGGCCTCACTGTATTACTATTGTAAGGTCAGAGCTACAGCATTCAGCTACAGATGGCTTAGTGCCTGGGTGTTATTGCCGTCAGGAGCAGCTACTGATTATTCAATGCTGATAAGCGTCCCTGACGTCAGCCTGGCGACTATGATTGCAGAAAGTTACTATCAGAGACCCATCTATCACTTTATACAATGTGTGGGCTTTAGAGTCCCAGCTAATCCATTTGGCTCATCCGTACAGGTCCCTCTGTGCTGGAAGCAGCTGGCGGGGCTAAAAATAAATCCATTTACTGAGGCACTCACCCATCTAACACTCCTCTCGCTGTTTAACACGCCTTACATCAGACAATGCCTGTGTTACTACCCTCACTGATGAACCTTGCTTAGTATAGCTCAGCTTCTAGTGGCTTAGGTTGATTCTGGATTCAAGCAAGTAGAAGTAAAGATCTCCGTGCTCATCATCAGTGGCCGATGAGCACTGTGCACGCCCCAATATTCACCAAGCAATTAGTGTACATGTGGAATTTGGGAATAGTTTGTCAGAAATGCGTTTATTGAATACTTGATAATCTTTCATCCTGCTACATAAAAGAGCAATTGATTGGGATCTGTTTGCAGAGAGAATTTAAAACCTTGGAACATTTAGTCTGCAAGTCTGAGATCAGATGCTGGGCCAAGGGGACAGGTCTAATGCCCCGTACACACGGTCGGACTTTGTTCGGACATTCCGACAACAAAATCCTAGGATTTTTTCCGACGGATGTTGGTTCAAACTTGTCTTGCATACACACGGTCACACAAAGTTGACGGAAAATCGATCGTTCTAAACGCGGTGACGTAAAACACGTACGTCGGGACTATAAACGGGGCAGTGGCCAATAGCTTTCATCTCTTTATTTATTCTGAGCATGCGTGGCACTTTGTCTGTCGGATTTGTGTACACACGATCGGAATTTCCGACAACGGATTTTGTTGTCGGAAAATTTTATATCCTGCTCTCAAACTTTGTGTGTCGGAAAATCCGATGGAAAATGTCCGATGGAGCCCACACACGGTCTGAATTTCCGACAACACGCTCCGATCAGACATTTTCCATCGGAAAATCCGACCGTGTGTACGGGGCATAACAGTAGGGCATGCCACAATTAAATGCAGGGTACATGCTGCGTGTTGTGAAAAATCCAAAAGTTTTACAGGGTCGCACCTGGGTGCACTACAGCAAAGCTATTAAAGCCCTTGCACACTGGGGCGGTTTGCAGGCGCTATTGCGCTAATAATAGCACCTGCAAACCGACCCGAAAGTGCCGCTCCTTGCATTCCAGTGTGAAAGCCCCGAGGGCTTGCACACTGGAGTGATGCGCTGGCAGGACGGTAAAAAAAGTCCTGCCAGCAGCATCTTCGGAGCGGTGAAGGAGCGGTGTGTATACCGCTCCTTTACCGCTCCTGCCCATTGAAATCAATGGGACGGCGCGGCTATACCGCCGGCAAACCGCCTCTGCAGAGGCGCTTTGCGGTGGTATTTAACCCTTTCTCGGCCGCTAGCGGGGGGTAAAACCGCCCCGCTAGCGGCCGCAGACCGACGGTAAAACACCGCTAATAATAGCTGCGTTTTACCGCCGACGCCGCCCTCCGCCCCAGTGTGCAAGGGCTCTAAAGGTCCTTTAAAACAGCATTGAATTTACAATATGTAGAAAAATGGCAATCCTGACAATATGCAGGCAGCAAATGAGCAACCATGGCAAAACGTGGGCAACAAATGGGTAATCATGACAATAAGTGTCACTGACAAAAGTGACAATCCAATCCATTAATTTACTCCAATATTTCATCTAATTCCATGCACCCTCCGGTGTCCTCAGTGGCCAGAAGGAGAAGAGAGCAGAACTCACACCCCCGTCCAGCTCTACTAATTTATAATAACTGCGGCTGGTGGATGACAGAAGCAGTGACACTGATTTCACTACTTCGGTCAGTGCATCAGCAGCTAAACTCCAGGTGGCCCAGATACCCAACAATCAAACTTATTTCCTGAAGTCCACAAGTGATAACCAGGAAGTTCCCCGTTATCAAATTTTTCCTCTTCTGTACCCTGCTTCCCTAATGAGTCAGTATTTTTATGAAGCACACCCAAACCCTGAACTTAGGTTGATTTTAACATAGTTACATGGTTGGTAAGGTTGAATAAAGACACCAGTTCATCCAGTTCAACCTGGTGGGTGTGGGTTTGTGTATGTATTTATGTCTTTGCCAGTTCCCATATCCCTGTATATTGTGTATGCTAAGATGCTCATCTTAAGTTCACTCTGTGTAGCCATTCCTCATAACTGAGATCCTCCAGCTCCCTTATTAGCTTTGTTGCCCTTGTCTGGACCCTCTCCCATTCCACCACATCCTTCCTGAGGACTGCTGACCAGAACTGGATGGCATACTCAAGATAAGGGCAAACTAGAGTTTTGTAGCATTATAGGTTTATTTCTTGAGTGAATACCCTTTTAATGCATGCTTTTAGTCTACTGGCCTTGTTTGCTGCAGCTTTGCATTGCATGCTATTGCTAAACCGGTCATATATTAGGACCCCCAGATCCTTTTCCATCCTCAATTAAACTTACAAAGAAGAAGAGTTTAGGACCATTTTATGTCTGACCAGGGGCGTAACTACCACCATAGCGACCCATGCGGGCGCTATGGGGCCTGCAGCCGAGTGGGGCCCAGTGAGGATAAGAGCACCGCCGGCACAGTCTCCCAGCCAGGGGAAGAGAGAGGAAAGGAAGAGGCGAGCTGTCCGTATCAGCAGAGAGCTGAATCGCCCGATGTAAGAGCTTTCATTAGAACTTCCAGTGTTCCCGGGGCTCACGTCACATAGCTCCAGCTTTTGGCCCGGTGCCTTTAATAGACAGAACGCCGATCCAATGTGGGACATGTGACATCATCAAAGGCGTCGGGCCAAGAGGTGGGGCTATGTGACGATGAGCCCCGGGAAGACAGGAAATTCAAATGAAAGCTATTACAGCGGGCAATCCCGCTCTCTGCTGATCCGGGTGGCTTGCCTCTCCCTCTGCATAGGTGGGGCTGTATGGGGCACAGGCAGACCAGGCTGTATTGGGCACAGGTCACGCTGTATGGGGCACAGGTCACGCTGTATTGGGCACAGGTCACGCTGTATGGGGCACAGGTCATGCTGCATTGGGCACAGGTCACGCTGCATTGACACTAGGGCAGCTGTGGGGGGGGGGGGCTGTTTGCAGGGGGGCCCCATACAACATTTTGCTATGGGGCCCTGCTATTTCTAGTTACGCCCCTGTGTCTGACATCTTATCTGGGATCAACCCTGCTTAATCTTCCTGCAAATGCAGCCACTTTATTTCCTTGTGAAATCTTTCTACATACAATATATTATAGGTCTCCAGATGCTGATGGCAAATCTGGATCTCTCGTGATATTGCATCTTAAAAGGAGGAATGGGCTAAACCCCAGGTAAGTTTGCACCCATATATAGTCCTCCTACAGACTAGGTCAGGACCATGCATTGTACTTTCTACCTTGATGCACTGTGTGGTTTCAATGCGTATTGAGTGGGGGAAAGAGTGAGTGAAAGGGTCAGCTAAAGGATTACATTAACCAACAAAAGGCTTGCTCCAAGAACTAATTGGCACCAGGCTGGCAGAGTCGAAACACAATAACCACTAGCAGATTTGTTGGCTTATGTTTAAAATGTCTGAGGCCTACATAGAACTGTTAAAATAAAAAAGTCCCCTTACTTTTTACCTTGGGACTCCAGGATGTCCTGCCTACACCCAATGTGCCCGTAAGGTATTGTTGGCAGCCACAACTCCTGCCATGCTCTAAAACAGGGGTCTCTTTTTAAACAAAAGTCCAGTTTACTGTCCTTCAGACTTGGAGGGGGCCAGACTGTGGCCAGTGAGAGTATAAAATGCCCCAGAATCACTGGGAGTAAACAATGCCCCATTATTGGTGTCAGAGGAAAGAATAGTGCCCCATTGTTGATGTCATGGGAGAAATAATGCCCCATTGTTGGTGTCAGTGGGAGGAATAGTGCCCCATCAGTGGTGTCAGTGGGAGGAATAGTGCCCCATCATTGGTGTCAGTGGGAGGAATAGTACCCCATCATTGGTGTCAGTGGGAGGAATAGTGCCCCATCATTGGTGTCAGTGGGAGGAATAGTGCCCCATCATTGGTGTCAGTGGGAGGAATAGTGCCCCATCATTGGTGTCAGTGGGAGGAATAGTGCCCCATCATTGATGTCAGTGGGAGGAATAGTGCCCCATCATTGGTGTCAGTGGGAGGAATAGTGCCCTGCTATTGATGCCAGTGGAAGGAATAGTGCCCCAACATTGGTATCAGGGCAAGGAATCGTACCCCATTATTTGTAACAGTGGGAGAAATAGTGCTCTGCCATAGATGTCAGTTGGAGGAATAGTACCCCTTTGTTGGTGTCAGTGGGAGGAACAGTGCCCCAAGGCCCAGATTAAGGCAAGCAAAGTGCCACATCCAGCCCACAGGCCATGTGTGATTAAAGTTAAGCAAGCCAGTAGCCCTGGCCTCAGAGATAAAAAGGGAGTGAGTTTGCAGGCACGGGACTGCTAAAAAAAAGTTACCAAGATGTGTCTACTCTAGACCCCAAGCCTTTGAAAGTAGCAGGGCTTACATATGCTTTAAGCTGCCCCACATGGAAACATTTAAGCTTATTTCTATTCTGTTCATTTTAAACTGCATAAATAAATGGATTTAGGCTACATGCACAGAGCTGTACAGGGGCGTATAGCGCGTATAGCCTACATAATTACTTTCTCAGGACTCTCTGTCACTGCATACAGTTGCCAGTTGAATTGCATTAGAAGAGGCGGCTGTATGCGATTGCACTGATGTATGTTCTGAATGTAGATTGTGCATGTTCGAAGCACAGGTTAAGGCACATGCAGGTGCCATAAGCACCCCTGTGCAGGAGGCATAAAGAGTGTATTGATAATTGCCTATAAACTAAGGTGACCAAATTTTCAAAATGAAATCTGGGGACTTCCTACTGACCACATCCACTTTTATTGGGGTTGGGAGAGGGGCAGAGCAGGGGGTGGGGATAACAGCTGCATGCAAAGTTAACACCTGAGCCTATATTGCTCTGGGTCAAGAGTGCAGGTTCAGGTTTGTATAGCAGGTCACCATTACAAGCAAGGACAAGGTAGCAAATAATACACATCCTTACCTTCCACAACAGAGTCTGAATAACCCAAGAGGAGAGGGACTGTGAAGAATACAATGAAACATTGGCATGTGACATCATTAGAATCCCAGGACATAGCTGGGAACAGACGCACAACCCCGGTACCAGGGCACCGCACAATTGTCAGTAAGGCTGCTTTCACACTGAAAGCACCAGCTGTTAGTGGTAAAGCGCCGCTCGTTTTAGTGGTGCTTTACCACTGTTTAAGCGGCGCGTTTCAGCCGCTAGCGGGGTGCATTTAACCCCTAAGAAGGGGTTAAAAACTCCCGTGTTGCGGCACTTCTAAAAGCGCTTTTCAGGGCGCCATTGGAATGGGCGCTAACGTCCCGCAAGCCCACCGCCCGGGTATGAAAGCACCCATTACAATGAACGGGAGGCAGTTCTCAGGTGCTATTTCTAGTGCTAATACGCCTGAAAACCGCCTCAGCTTTTAGCGCTGACGCACTTTGAATGACAATTGCGCGGTCATACAACACTGTACTCAAATGAAATTTTTATCATTTTTTCCCCCACAAATAGAGATTTCTTTTGGTGGTATTTGATCACCTCTGCGGTTTTTAGTTTGTTAAAAAATTTTAAAAAAAAATATATATATTTTTTTAATATTTTGTTATAAAATTTTGCAAACAGGTAATTTTTCTCCTTCATTGATATACGCTGATGAGGCGGCACTGATGGGCACCGATAGGTGACAGTGATGGGCACTGATGGGTGGCAGTGATGGCCACTGATGGGTGGCAGTGATGGGCACTGATTGCTTACACTGATGGCAGCCCTGCTAGGTGGCACTGATTGGCACCACTGGTGGGCATTGATAGGTGGCACTTGTGGGCATTGATAGGTGGCACTTGTGGGCATTGATAGTTGGAAATGGCAGGCACAGATGAGGCATATGTGCCTCCTTGCTCTTCGGGACCGATGTCCCTTTAAGATAAGCCGGTGATCGGCTTTTTTTTCAGCGTGAGGAGAAAAAAAACGATTACCGAGCTTTTGTTTACATCATGTGATCAGCTGTCATTGGCTGACAGCTGATCACATGGTAAGGGGCCGGGATCCGAGTCTCCGTGACTCGGTGATCACATCGCGCGCACCGCGCGCCCTGCAGGGTGTGCGCGCTGCGCGTGCACAGGGGAGGACGTCCCATGACGGCCTCCCGGAAATTGAGGTCCGCGCTGTGGCCGTCATTCGGCTATGGCCCGGACCTCAAGTGGTTAAAGAAAAAGTTTGTGCAGCAATCCTAAAATACCGATTGACTACATTCCTGGAATATAAATTCTTTGATTTACAATCCCAGCACTGACATCATCCCTGAAAGTATCCCTCCAATCCCCCCCATATAAATGTTGATCATCGAATGGAGAAGTATACTGTAGGAAGTAGCTAATCGCAGAGTAAGACAGGAAGGGAGAGAATGCAGATAGCCAGCATTCATTATCCCATTCAGGTTTCCAGGAAGCGTCTCCGGGAGACTGAAATGAAAAAGTTCCACTTGGCTGAGCTGGTTATCACATCAGCTGTGGTCTCAGCTAGACAGGTGAGATACAGATACAGGTCACTAACTATGAATCACTTTGTAGGTGGAAAGCTGTATCCATTAACCCTTCCCGCACCGCCACATTTGAAGCTGTCCACGCTCCATTATTCTGTCTGTACTCATCAGAGCTAGAATTGTGATACAAAAATGCATGTTTGTGTCTCTATGGTATAGTTTAAAGAATATGTAAACCCAACATTTCATATTCCTGATCTGTGCTTGCTGTACCATGTACTTGTATGAAAAAGTATTCTGTTCTCTTTGCATTGCTTCCTTTGTTTGAAATCCCTGCTGTTCCTGCCTGTCCATCTGGCTTTCCTATTAAAAACTGACCACAGGTAAGCAGGAGAACACACCATGGTCAGTTCTCTAGCTGTGCTGGGAACTCAGTCTGCTCTCCTCCAATGATCAGACTTTTGCTGATGCACTTCCCCTGTAAAGCCATTCACTGGGAAGATCATTGTGTGCTGCTGTGTCTCTTCCCTCAGCTTCTTATGCAGCTAAGAACAGAGGAAATGTGATCACTTATTAAAAAAGGCACATAGTCAAATGACGTCCTTGACTTTATGCGGGGATATCTAAATGATGCCTGTAGCTGCAGGCATCATTCAGATATCATTCTTTGCAGCCGGCAATTCTGTGCACGATAAGAATGATCATATTGGCAGTTCCTCCGCTTGATCGTTTTTATAGGCGCAGGGAGGGGACGCCTCCCCTCCCGCGACCATCCGGTGCTTCTCCAGTCTCTCCCGTGCAATCGGGGGCCCGGAGAAAGAATCGGCCGGCGCTGGATGACGACAATAGAGATTTCCGGTGACCAGATGGTCACCAGTCATCTCTATGACCGTCGGAGGCTCTGGTGCGACGGTATGACGTCACGCCCGGGTTCCCGGATGTCAACAAAGCTGCGATCGCGGCTGTCAGCATGAGATCGGTGAATTTTTTTTTCTCAATCTCATGCTGGGGTCTTATTGACCCCGCATCTCCCCATAAAGAGGACATGTCACAATAGATTTCTATTACAAGGGATGTTTATCCTTGTGCTGCTTCTTTCTCCTCCCCTCTCGCCTCAGCTGTACAGGGACATCAAGAGGCTAATACTGTACTACGTCACACCAGGTACGTACATTGCTTGCACCTAGTGGCACTTATGCTGCGTACACAAGGTCAGATTTTCCGATGGGAAATGTTGGATGTGAGCTCATTTTTGGAAAGTCCGACCGTGTGTATGCTCCATCGGACATTTGCTGTCGGACTTTCCGCCCACAAATGTTTGATAGCAGGTTCTCAAATTTTCCGCAAAAAAAAATTTTGTTTTTGAAAAGTCCAATCGTGTGTACACAAGTCCGCGCACAAAAGTTCACGCATGCTCGGAATCAAGTACGAGCCGGAAGCGCTTGGTCTTGTAAAGCTAGCGTTCGTAATGGAGATATCACATGACTATTGAACTTCCTTTTTAGCGGCTCTTCATACGTCTTGTACGTCACCGCGTTCTCACGTTCGGAATTGTTGGCCTACATTTGTGTGACCGTGTGTATGCAAGACAAGTTTTAGCCAACAACCTTCGAACAAAAATCCAAAACCTTGGCGGAAAGTCCGATCGTGTGTACGGGGCATTGGACTTTGGAAAGTAAGCACCCAGGGACAAATATTCATAACGCAGTCTGAATTCTGAGTATTCATCCCTGGGCGCACATTGCGCTAAAATGTGAGTACCAGTAGGAGCAACATCCAGACCCAGCAGCTGGCAGCCTCTTAAAAAGTTTGACAGGCTTCTGCTGTGGTTGGTTCAGCTGTGTCCTCTGCCCACAGCTAAATGCCAAACCTTCATTCATCAGGGTTACACTCCCAGCATGCATGAAGCCTAAACCATTTCTAGCAAATGTATAGTGGTTCTAGTTAAGACTAAAAATACAATTTAGATTTTTTTTTCATACAATGAAGCAGCTGCAGGAATGATGGGCATGGATGTCACAGTACAAGGAGGCACAAAAATGTACCTTCTTTAATTCATTGAATTTAAATTATTTTTTACAGGGCCAATTAAGCTGAGGGCACAGACTTTACAGATAATAAGATACATCCTCTACATGTACTCCCAAGTTTTTCAACCTGGAATCCCCAGATATTCCAGAACTTAAGGCTGGGTTCACACTATTGCAAATTGGATGCGGCTTTCCCTGCATCCAATTCGCAATAGCAGGAGATTGTGACCGGCTCTCTATGGAGCCGGTTCACACATCTCCACAGCAGCAGCTCCGGTGTGAACTGTGCAGGAACCCGGTTCTTCTTTTGGTCCGTTTCAGGGCCGAATTCAGCCCAAAATTCGGGCTGAAATCAGACGCGAAACGGTGAATGGAGATGCACAGGACTCCTGCTGTGAGCCGCTGCATTCTCAAGTGTGAACCCAGCCTTAAAATGAGTTTGTTATCCAGAAGTAGTTGGAGTTTATAGGTAAAAGGTGCATAGCACAACTTTTACAGAGGAACATCTGAACAAAAGCTCAATACATTAACAGAATGTACAGTAGCATACTGTACCTTTCATCCAAATTAAATCTCCCACCCTCTTAATCTTAAACAAATCCATGATGAACTTTGACCTCTGGGCATGTAATCTCTTCTTAATGTACAGAGCTCAAATTAGACAATCCTTGCCTTCAGCAGAGATCATGTGACCAAATGTCTGGCCATCTGGTCACATGATAGTGAGCCAAGGAATCCCAGAGCACTAGTAAAATCTCAGCCAAACCCTTTGAATATACTGCAGTAGAGAAGAATTTAGAACCACTGTCCTGTCCGAGCCCTAGTCAGGATGATTTCTTTTACATTGTTTTTATTGGTATTGGTAGGCATACAGATAGGCATAGGAAGGAAAGAAAAATAACATGGGATAATAAGGAATGTCATGGATCAAAGAATGAAAGGAGTCAGAAGATCGTAACAACTTGTGTACATAGGCCAAAGAAAGGATATACTCCCTAAGCCCAGGAACCCCATAAAGGACTCTGAGTATAACATTGGCTTCCACATGTTTCCACATCAAGTCCAATATTGAAAATCCATATCTTGTTATGGAGACTCATACCAGTGTTTACATGTGAATAGGGCTTTTGACCAGCCCTGGATGAGTCCAGGGGCAGTGGTTCTGGCCACAAATGGGATACAGCTAATCATTCAGATGCAAAGTTTAGACATATTTGAAGCCACCTTTCAGGTCACCTTGAGGCTAGGTGACAGATGCACTCTGTAGGAGTCAGAAGTGCACCGCTAGGTAGTGGACCCTAGGACTGACTGCTGCGGATTGAACCCTGGGTGGTTCAGGAAGCAGGTCTACTGGATCACTGACACAGATCCCACTGGGAGCTAGAGCATAGATTCCCCAGGGCGCGGAGTCTACGAGCCAGCCAGTGTTCACCAGAGCCTTTAGTGGTAAGGATGGACTGCGCTGCAGTCTGGCTCCAGGTCGCGGCCCCCAGGGTCTCACAGCTCGCGCTCACGGTAGACTACAGGAGAAGAGGAAGGAGGCAGCAGGCTGGAACAACAAGGAAAGTAAGGGACAAGCCAAGGTCGGGGCCACAAGCAGACAACAAAGTTCACGCCAAGGTTCAGGGTCACAGGCAACAGGGATGGTCGGGGACACGCCAAAGGTCAGGGTCACGAGCAGACAGGAATAGTTAAGAACAGGCCAAAGTCGGTAACTGGAATCAGACGTAGGAAACACAGCAAGTACACACGAAAGCTAACACACAATCGTTGATCAGCACTGCTGGCTTGCAGTGCACAGGTTAATATAGGGTTCCCTGATAGGGCCTGGGGTGGGGCCATGCTTAGAGGAGAGGTTATAAAAACAGTCAGGTGTGAGGCAGCTGGTCTTTAGAGAGGAATACATGGAGACAAGCTGACAAAGAAACTCTATTGCATAACCATGACAGTACCCCCCCCTCTTATGAGGCCTCCCCCTCCCCCGCCTGGGCCCTGGCTTAAAGGGAAACTCCAGATGAAACCTCCTCAATAGACGAGGAGCAAAGACCTCAGATGCAGTGATCCAAGACCTCTCCTCAGGACCAAACCCTTCCCAATGTACGAGGTACTGAAGAATGCCTCTACGGCGCCGGGAATCGAGAACTTGACTAACCTCATACTTAAGATTATCCTCAGAGACCGAAACCGAGGTAGGGAGAGGACGAGAGGACTTATTGAGGGCTAAAGGCTTCTTAGGAATGGGTAAAGGCATAAGAAGACCATCAGGAGTCTGAGCAGGGTCCCCCAGACCCTTGGGCATAGGCTGAACTGGTGCAGAGGCCGACTGAACAGCATTGCCAGGTGCAGCGACCACCAGAATCGCATCACATGGCGTATCGACTGTGGAACTGGTAGACGAGTCAGCCTGGGTGTGCATCCAAGAGGGTCCAGGAACAGGCAAAAGGTAAATGACCATGCAAACTGGAGTGAATGATCGGCTCAAGTTTACAGGTGGGCTCCTCATCCAGAGTGCCACGTGACCCAGAGAGTGCCTCAGCCCGACTATTGCAGGAGACATTCTAGAAATCGCTATATGCAGCGGGAAGAGCAGAAGATACTGGGATGGTGGCAACAGGAAGTTTCTCTTTTGGGGTAACCTTAAGTAGGCAGGAAGAGGAACAGGAGCAACCCCAAGCCAGGATCCGTCCAGCAGTCCAGTCAATGTGTGGAGAATGGAACCGTAACCAAAGAAGACCTAATATGATAGGAGATGAAGCTTTAGGCAAGACAAGGAGGGATATCCACTCCTGGTGGAGTGTCCCTACCGACATCTTAACAGGAAGGGTCTGGAAGCGGATAGGACCCCCTGGGAGAACAGTGCCATCAATCGCCAAGACCACCAATGGCGTTGAAAGGGGCAAAAGGGTAAGTCTCATGGAAGATGCCGTTTCCCAATCCATGAAATTGCCAGCGGCTCCGGAATCCAGATGTGCCGAGACCGAACGAGAGGAAGCGCCGACATGAAGGAACACAGAAAGAAGACGAGAAGGTGAAGGTGATACTTCAGGGTCTAATACTCCACCTTCCAGATGTATTAGCCCCGATCGTTTTTCCGGACGAAGATAACAAGTGTCACGAAAATGACCTTTGGCCCCACAATAGAGGCACAGGCCCAGAGTTCTGCGCCTTCAGGAGACAACTTGGTCCAGCCCAGCTGCATAGGTTCCTCAGCGAGCAGGGGGTGCTCCTCGGATCGAAGAGAAGGGACTGGGAGCTCAAGCTGCCTAAGGAACGGGGAGTGCTGGCGTCTTTTTACCAGGGCCCTCTCCTGAAAGCGAATATCGATCTGGTTACACAAGGTGATGACACCGTCCAGATCAGCAGGAAGGGATCTTCCTGCTAATTCATCCTTCACTCTATCAGAGAGGCCATGTAAAAAGGTTGCAACTAGGACCTCATTATTCCAGCTCAATTCAGCTGTGAGGATACGGACCTGAAGAGCATACTGTCCCACAGAAGCAGACTCTTGACGGAGACGTAAAAGAGTGATAGCCGCTGAGGAGACACGACCCGGTTCCTCGAAGATATTCCGAAAAAGTTTCAAGAAATCAGACAGGCTAGAAACCACTGGATCATTCAGTTCCCACAGAGGGGCAGCCCAAGCTAGCGCCTCGCCGGACAGAGGGGATATAATATAGGCTACTTTCGCCCGATCGGACAGGAAGTTTTGGGGCTGAAATTCAAAATGAATCGTGCACTGGCTAAGGAACCCCCTGCAAGCCTTGGAGTCCCCAGAGAAACGGGCCGGAGCTGGCAGTTGCAATGAATGTGTGGCTGCGACTGGTGCGATAGGTGCAGCAGCCGATAGCGGTTGAGGTTGTTAAACCGGGGGTCCTAATGAGGCCTGAACCTGTTCAAAACGGGATGCCAAATCCTGAAGGAATCGCATCACTTGGGTCTGATGCGATTCCTGGGTCTCAAGTCTGCGAACTAAGCCCTGCAACGGATCATCTGCGGGTAGCGACACATCAGTCGGGTCCATGTCTGATCAAACTGTCAGGTCACCTTGAGGCTAGGTGACAGATGCACTCTGTAGGAGTCAGAAGTGCACCGCTAAGTAGTGGACCCTAGGACTGACTGCTGCGGATTGAACCCTGGGAGGTTCAGGAAGCAGGTCTACTGGATCACTGACACAGATCCCACTGGGAGCTAGAGCATAGATTCCCCAGGGCGTGGAGTCTAAGAGCCAGCCGGTGTTCACCAGAGCCTTTAGTGGTAAGGATGGACTGCGCTGCAGTCTGGCTCCAGGTCGTGGCCCCCAGGATCTCACAGCTCACGGTAGACTACAGGAGAAGAGGAAGGAGGCAGCAGGCTGGAACAACAAGGAAAGTAAGGGACAAGCCAAGGTCAGGGCCACAAGCAGACAAGGACAACAGAGGTCACGCCAAGGTTCAGGGTCACAGGCAACAGGGATGGTCGGGGACACGCCAAAGGTCAGGGTCACGAGCAGACAGGAATAGTTAAGAACAGGCCAAAGTCGGTAACTGGAATCAGACATAGGAAACACAGCAAGTACACACAAAAGCTAACACATAATGGTTGATCAGCACTGCTGGCTTGCAGTGCACAGGTTAATATAGGGTTCCCTGATAGGGCCTGGGTGGGGCCATGCTTAGAGGAGAGGTTAAAAAACCAGTCAGGTGAGAGGCAGCTGGTCTTTAGAGAGGAATACATGGAGACAGGTAAGCTGACAAAGAAACTCTATTGCATAACTATGACACCACCTCTAGTCTCATGTCTGAATGAGCCCTAATACATATGATAAATAGTACATTTTTAATATAGTGACAGAGGAACTTTCTCTCAAAACAGAGACAAATCCCTCTAAATAAGGGACAGTTGGCTGCTATGACCATAGTAACATAGTAAGTTGCATTATATTACATTTTGGTTAAGATACACTTTAAAGCAGTATTACGGTAATTCCCCTGGTGATCTTGCCAGTACATTACAGTTATCTTGCAAACCTGGTCTGTTAGTGGGCCCTGAGCACAGGGTTGATGACCACTGAGATAGAGGGTTGAGACAAACCATTTACCACTCAGAGGTGCTTACAATGTTCAGCCTTTTCACATTTATATAAAACCTTTATCCCAAAAGGATAAAAAAGACTGTTGCTGTAACTGCTTAAAGTGTTAGCTGGAGTTTGCCTTTTTTTATTGTTAGTCAAGCCCATCTAAAGCTACACTCTTCCCAATTGACAATGCTGCTGTTCAAGGGTGCAGACAGCATTGCTCCTCAATTAGAGTTGAGCATTGCTCCTCATTAAAGTGAAGTCACCCTAATGCCCCGTACACACAATCCGAAAATCGTACGAAAAATGCCGCATTTGAATCGATCGTACGATAATCGGATCGTTAGTACAGAGCTTTCGAGAGCCGATCAGGACAGTTCATCCGATATTATTCTATCGGACATGCACGGAAATTTTTTTCGTACGATGCCAGATCGTACGATTTTCGTTTCATCAGTACACCTATCGTTCGAAAATGCAATACAAATGCATTACAACACGACATCACTTCCGAATTTGTATGCTGTCGTACGGGTATTTTCGTGACTTTAGTAAATTCATCAGATTCGACATGAGATCAGCATGCAAAAAAAAACTGCCGATCATTCGTCCGATAATCGGATCGTGTGTACGGGGCATAAGACTGTGTTACTGGCTGGGTCACCAGGTGAAAATAAAAACTTAAAGTGGTTGTAAACCCTTTACAACCACTTTAACCTAAAGGTAAGCCTAGATTAAGGCTTACCTGTAGGTGCTTTAAATACTGTATCTCCCAGGCAGGGATGCCCACTTTCCCCACTGATTTTTGCCCTGGCCCTCGAACCCCTGGCAATTGCGATTCTTAACAACCAAAATATTTCGGGTTACACCAAAGGCTCCTCTTCTTACAAATTCTGTATGTACGCGGATGATGTCCTGTTGTTCCTAACAAATCCTCACATCTCCCTGCCAAACCTCCTACAAACTTTATCGTATTTTGTGGGAGTCTCTAGCCTCAAGATCAATGTCTCAAAATCCGTTGCCCTACCCGTAGGCTTCTCTCCGGGGGAGGTACAACAATTTAAAAGTGCTTTTCACTTTGTGTGGAGAGAAACATGCCTATCATATCTGGGCATTGATCTGGCGGGAGACTTCTGCAAACTTTTCGAACAAAACTACCCCTCCATGTTCTCTAAACTGAAGAAAACACTTAAATCCTGGTCTTTACTCCATATCTCTTTTCTGGGCAGAGTCACAGCCCTAAAAATGGTAATACTCCCCAGGTTACTGTACCTTTTTAGATCCCTTCCAATCAGAGTGTCTAAATCTTACCTCCTCACCATCCAAGCCCACATTAATAAATTTATCTGGCAAGACAAACCCCCCAGATTTGCTAGGGATGTCCTTTATAGGTCTCCAAAGAGGGGGGGCCTGGGGGTTCCTCGTATTTGGCTATACTATATTGCTTGTAGATTTGCACAACAGGCCCAATGCAATATAAGAGACTCCAAGGTCCCATGGGTCAAATTTGAACAGGACTCTATTGCCCCCCGGTACTTACCGGGATTAATGTGGACCTTCAGCCCTCCCCTCACAGAAATATCTAACAAAAACCTCATAGTCACTATATTGTAAGGGTGGCTAGATGGTACCATAGGATGCAGCACCTCATCCCCGAAGTAATCAAAAAACTAATGGGTATGTGGGCAGGGGATTATAACGGTGCTAGGGTCAGAAGGTATAGAGAAGAATAACGAGTAACAGAGAGTGTAAAAGACAAAAAGTTACAAAGTTTATTGATAATCTTACATAGGTAAAAAATACATTACAAGCAATTCATGTTTTAAAAAAGAGATATACAAGTACGTGTACTGTATGTGACCCAAGGAATGATGAGGTAGGCCAGATGGAAGTGGCCGTCGAAAAAGGGGGGGCTCGATTTCCTACATGTTTCGCCAAGACATTGGCTTCTTCAGGGAACAGGAGCTCAAAAAGTAAATATGTAAAATAATTCTGTATAATGAAAATAGAAAACATCATGTAAACAAAATATTTAGCAGTACCGTACTTCATATGCACAAGAAAGAGTTAATGCTGTGGCTGAACAGTCATGCGACCCACCGGCTCCACTGAGCTCCGGTAATGCAAACGTACCTGGGACGTCGACGTCCAGAGGGAAGGGAAGAGGGGGGGGAGGAAAGGCCGCCCGGGGGCGTCACCGCAGGGGAGCGAGCAGGCCGCGCCGTAAATTATGCCTGCAGGGGGCATACAGTAGACCTGGCAATGGAATGTAAAGGCAATAAATGAGTAATGGTACACTTTATCCATGATATCCTAGAGAAAACAGTTGCACGTCAGTGCATTATGCTAAAAAAGATATGTAGAATATATATATGAGTCAGTGTATCTGTATCTCTAAGGAAAATGCAAACTTACATGTTCGTTTAAAAACAGTAGAATGGAGTGGTCACAAAGAGCCTGTGAGTAGGTGCGTGCACACAGCAAAGAAGTTGCCAAGGTAAACGAGATCTGCTATCAGTTGAAAAAGAGCCTAAATAGAGGAGTGGATAGCGTTAGGGGTGTTGCAGATGGTAAATTAAAACTTGTACGCAAGTCAGGACGGTACTTACTTAATAAGGTATGCTATAGGTAGAAATCTCATAGCAGTGCAGTCAATGGCATAAAATGCCTAACCCAAGAGTTTTAAATTGGCTTTTGAAAAAGGGGCGGAAATAGCAACCTGTCCTACAAAGAGTAGAGGTGGAAAAACGAGAAGTTAGGACATTGAGATTTAAATGGGCAAAGACAGGGCTATTGAGAAGACTGAGAGCATATTACCTAGTCCGCCATATCGCAGACACTTGCTTAGGAGGATCAATGCTAACCAACAGAGTAAGTAGCCAGTCCAAGGTGGCTCCTGTAAAACGTTTGGAAATGTGAGACTTCACACCTAATTATTTTAGGGGTTGCACCCACTTAGGCTCATACATCCACATTTTTTGGGATTGTGAGAAGTTACTTCCCAGCTGGAAAGAAATATTAAGATTAATTGACAAATTGGTGCTGAATCCCATTAACCTCACTTTCCTTCATTGTATCTTATTCCAAGATATACCAGATATTGCCAAACCCCTGATGAGGTTAATCCACTCAATGCCACGCTTTGGGGTATCGCCCTTCATTGGAAATCCTCTTCGATCCCCATTGCACAAATTATATCTCGTATAGATTCTAGGAGGATTACTGAGAAAATATTTCACACCTTACATGACTCCATACCTGTATTTGATGCTAAATGGAATCCTTGGTTTCTTCTCAGGCTTCAAGACTGACCATGTTACATTATGTTAGATTGTGATACACTCCTTTTCTGTATACATTTTATTAACCTTTTGAAAACAAAGAAATACCTGCACGGTCTAGGAGATATTTGCAAATCGCCATAGAACGATTTCTTCTGCGCATGCGCCGGAGTTAGAAAGGGCACGCTGTGCCTATGCAAAGCATAGTAGCCCATCAGGGTTTACTTCCTCTTTAAAACAATCAAGGCAGCCAACACATTTAGGCTGGGTTCACACTATCTTCGCACGTGGCTCACAGCAGGGGTCCGGTGCGTCCTTGTTCACTGTTTCAGGTACGATTTCAGGCTGAATTTTTGGCTGAATTCGGACCTTAAATGGACCAAAAGACACACAGGGCTCCTGTGCAAATCCACACCGGAGCCACAGCAGAGATATGTGAACCAACTCCATAGTGAGTCGGTCAAAATCTCCTGCTATTGTCCGCATCCAATTCGCAATAGTGTGAACCCAGCCTTAAGGATTGGTAAGCTGAAATATATTACTTTTTTATTTTTTAGAGGAGTTTAATCCTGCTTTATGTGAAGCCCTTTCATGAGGTCAGGGGTCACCATGTCAGGAAGTGAATGTAAGGCTTTCTAAAAAAAAAACCCTACATAGTAGTACTAACCTGTAGGAAATCGAGTCCTTTCCCCCTTGACATATACTTTAACAGTAGTTACTTAAAGACTACAACTACTGGTTAATTAAAAAGAGACTTTTTTCATGAACTTAAAAGAGAAGTATGGCTTTCTGAAAAAAACAATTATACTCACCTAGGTGGATGCAACATCGATCTGATGCTGCATCTGTCCCCCCGCCAGCTCTGCAGTGAGAACTAATGCCCTGTACACACGGTCGGACATTGTTCGGACATTCTGACAACAAAATCCATGGATTTGTTCCGACGATTGTTGGCTCAAACTTGTCTTGCATACACACAGTCACACAAAGTTGTCGGAAAATCTGATCGTTCTGAACGCGGCGTCGTAAAACACGTACGTTGGGACTATAAACGAGGCAGTAGCCAATAGCTTTCGTCTCTTAATTTATTCTGAGCATGCGTGGCACTTTTTTTGCGTCAGATTTGTGTACAAACGATCGGAATTTTCGACAACGGATTTTGTTGTCGGAAAATTTTATGGCAAGCTCTCAAACTTTGTGTGTCGGAAATTCTGATGGAAAATGTGTGATGGAGCCTACACATGGTCGGAATTTCCGACAACAAAGTCCTATCACACATTTTCCATCGGAAAATCCTATTGTGTGTACAGGGCATAAGTTGTCAAACACGTCTGATCGTTCAGTTCTCCCCTCCGCTCTGAGCAGAGAGCCATGATGATCAGTCTCTGGCTCTCTGCCCCTCCAGCACTCACTGGAGCGATGGCACGTGGAGGGGACGTGAGGGACTGGCTCAGGCTCTCGGCGGATCACTGAGAGGCTATGCCAGGTGCCGATCCAGGCGGCACCTGGCTCAGCCTCTCAGTGATCCGCCGAGAGCCACTCACTCACTTAATAAAATAAGTGAGTGAGTGGATCCCGGCCACATGGTCAGGATCGACCAGTTCTGCGATGTCAGAAGAAAAACGGGTCAAAGGAGTGCAGAACTAACTGCACTCCTATGATCCATAGGTGACGTATAGCCAAAAAAGCTTCGGCTATATTTCTCCTTTAAGAAATACAAGACAAATACTCAATTCTTGTAAGAAATTACCACCAATATAAAGCATTGTTGTCAGTACGTATGTTAAAGTGGTTGTAAAGGCAATTTTTTTTTAAAATAACAAACATGTAATACTTACCTTCACTGTGCAGCTCGTTCTGCACAGAGTGGCCCCGAACCTGCTCTTCTGTAATCCCTCGGCGGCTGTTTCAGCTCCTCCCTGCAAGAACTAACCACCTTAATGCGAGCTCCCTCGCATGGTGGTTAGTTATTGCGGGCGTGCTTCCGTGATACAGCCGGCGGCTATAGCCGCTCACTGTATCACTCGGCCCCGCCCCGCCCCACGGCGCGCCGCGTTATTGGATGTGATTGACAGCAGCGCGAGCCAATGGCTGCGCTGCTTTCAATCCATCCACTGTAGCCAATCAGCGACCAGGCTGAGCGGCGAAATGGGTGTCGGGAGCGAGCGGCTGAGTTTCAAAGTGTCAGGTAAGTAAAACGTGGGGGGGCTGGGGGCGGCGGTATTGTCAAGTTTTTTCACCTTAATGCATATAATGCATTAAGGTGAAAACATTTTTACCTTTACAACCCCTTTAATTTAACAATACGTCAAAAAAAAAATATGTCAACTATGCAAATAGCTCATAGCGAATGTAAAAAACTTGACAGCTCTGTAATAGGGTAACTGGCTAGAGAGATCTGAAGCAACTGAAGAGCAGAGCCAGTTTTTTTTTTTTTACAATATTGTTCTGTCAATTTTAGATTATAATTTGTAATCTATGTAGACATAATGTTTATTTTTGTTCCATTTATTTGTGCACATCCTCTAATTAATGAAAACCAAATGTGTTTAAGTGGAAAAAAAAAAAGTTAGCACAACACAATCTGTGATAAGAGAACAGACAGGTCTACGCAGAGAGTGGTTGAGCAGGATGGCTTGCAGGTGTAAATCTGCAATTTGTCTCTTAGTAACCGGTGTCTCGGGAATGCTTAATAAGGGATTGGCCTGTGTGCAGGGACCCTAAAATATAAAAATAAATAAGCCTTATAAAAGCACACACATACATGAGGGATTATATTTCACACACTCCCAGCAAGCATGCAGAATCCATTTATTCTGGAATTATATTTACTGCACATAAAATTAAAAAGAAAAATAAATGGGGCAGTATAACCAAAACTGACATTTATTTTATGGTAGTGGCTGGAGATAGTTTTTTTATACTAAGGGCTCATTCACACCAGTGAACACTGGTATACAATGAAAACTGGTATACAATGAACACTGGTATACATTGTGCATAGCGATGCATGGTTACAACACATCACGGTACTTAATATTTTTCTTAAATTGAAATTACACTTTATGTAACTTGATGCATTGCAGTCATGTTCTGCACTGCGATAAAATGTAGTGCTGCACCAGTTTACCATAGTGCATTAGTGTGAACAAGCGCATACAAAGCAAGACTCTTTGCTTTGTCTTTGCATTCAGATTGCATTGAGCAGTAGCCCAACCAGGCTGGTGTAAACAAGCTCGAAGGCCTGATTCCCACCTATGCAGGTTGCACTTTGCATATTGCAGGTGCATTTTTTCAATACACGCTTTTGATTCATTGAAGCCAATGGGACCAAAAACAAGTCCCTGTCCCTTTCCATAAAATGCACAGATGTGAACTACATGCATAGGAAACTATGTTAAATGGACTGTAGTGTATTTCTGCAAAACTGAAAACGCACTAAAAAATGCATAGGTGTGAACCAGGCCTTAGGAAGTATTTTGGTGAAATCTTGCGTGGAGTTCTTGACACCTGTGTGGAGGTCTGGACACCTACTGTGGCATAAATGGGGTTCTTATTCTCCTGTTGGGTTTTGCATTCTATATTATGGAAAATGCAATGAAAGTGCTGAAGTAGGGAGTAGGAACACGGTAAAATCCTAAGCAGAAAGAAACAGAATCCAGGTATTGTTAGGAAACCTCATTTTTGGAGCACCAAAGACAGAGAAGAAGCCAGGAACCTACCAAACGCCAGCCAAAAAAAAAAAAAAAAGAAACCATACCAAGGACTGGCTTTTAGGGAACAGGCATGCTGGAAAGCCCACATGCGATCAACGCTTGCAGCCAATGGCTGCGAGTGCTGATCACTGTGTTCTGGTGGGGGGTGGGGGGGCAGTCCCCCCTGTCAGAACACAATAGCTCAGCAGGAGAGATCAATATCAGAGTAGTTATGACCACGCTAAAAAAATGTTAAAATCTGCAATATGGTACATCAATCTAAATAATTACATTATCTCACAAAAGTGGGGACACCCCTCACATTTTTGTAAATATTTTAATATATTTTCATGTGACAACACTAAAGAAATGACACTTTGCTACAATGTAAAGTAGTGAGTGTACAGCTTGTATAACAGTGTAAATTTTCTGTCCCCTCAAAATAACTCAACACACAGCCATTAATGTCTAAACCGCTGGCAACAAAAGTGAGTACACCCCTAAGTGAAAATGTCCAAATTGGGCCCAAAGTGTCAATATTTTGTGTGGCCACCATTATTTTCAAGCACTACCTTAACCCTCTTGGGCATGGAGTTTACCAGAGCTTCACCGGTTGGCACTGGAGTCCCTTTCCACTCCTCCATGATGACATCACGAAGCTGGTGGATGTTAGAGATTTCACAGATGCTCAATA